>WNNJ02000819.1:0-65438 GCA_012934845.2 Pomphorhynchus laevis | reverse complement strand
AAGCCGACCAAATGATAATACTCGCTCGTGTATGCAATTATTCATTCTATTAACATGGCAGATTCCGGTTTCCTGTCAAGAAAATTCAAAAGACAGATTGTCGGTTGTTTCCGTCAACTGTAGTGCTATCTCCGTCTTTTGGTTTCAAAAGACGGATACAACGTACAGTTTGCACAAGTGGAAATGTGTTCCTTACAAACTGTATCGTTTGTTTTTACAGAAAGGCAGCAGAGGAAAATTTCAGCAGATCATTAAAGGACCGAAACACGAAAGGTAGGCGTAGGCTCACTGCTGATGAGGTCCACCTACGCTGATTGTAGTGTACAGTGCTGCATCTAGGATTAAAGAATTCCCACGAGGATAATTGATGAAGCCGACCAAATGATGATACTCGCTCGTGTATGCAATTATTCATTATATTTACCTGGCAGATTCCGGTTTCCTGTCAAGAAAATTCAAAAGACAGATTGTCGGTTGTTTCCGTCAACTGTAGTGCTATTTCCGTCTTTTGGTTTCAAAAGACGGATACAACGTACAGTTTGCACAAGTGGAAATGTGTTCCTTACAAACTGTATCGTTTGTTTTTACAGAAGGGCAGCAGAGGAAAATTTCAGCAGATCATTAAAGGACCGAAACACGAAAGGTAGGCGTAGGCTCACTGCTGATGAGGTCCACCTACGCTGATTGTAGTGTACAGTGCTGCATCTAGGATTAAAGAATTCACACGAGGATAATTGATGAAGCCGATCAAATGATGATACTCGCTCGTGTATGCAATTATTCATTATATTAACCTGGCAGATTCCGGTTTCCTGTCAAGAAAATTCAAAAGACAGATTGTCGGTTGTTTCCGTCAACTGTAGTGCTATCTCCGTCTTTTGGTTTCAAAAGACGGATACAACGTACAGTTTGCACAAGTGGAAATGTGTTCCTTACAAACTGTATCGTTTGTTTTTACAGAAGGGCAGCAGAGGAAAATTTTCAGCAGATCATTAAAGGACCGAAACACGAAAGGTAGGCGTAGGCTCACTGCTGATGAGGTCCACCTACGCTGATTGTAGTGTACAGTGCTGCATCTAGGATTAAAGAATTCACACGAGGATAATTGATGAAGCCGACCAAATGATGATACTCGCTCGTGTATGCAATTATTCATTATATTTACCTGGCAGATTCCGGTTTCCTGTCAAGAAAATTCAAAAGACAGATTGTCGGTTGTTTCCGTCAACTGTAGTGCTATCTCCGTCTTTTGGTTTCAAAAGACGGATACAACGTACAGTTTGCACAAGTGGAAATGTTTTCCTTACAAACTGTATCGTTTGTTTTTACAGAAAGGCAGCAGAGGAAAATTTCAGAAGATAATTAAAGGACCGAAACACGAAGGTAGGCGTAGGCTCACTGCTGATGAGGTCCACCTACGCTGATTGTAGTGTACAGTGCTGCATCTAGGATTAAAGAATTCACACGAGGATAATTGATGAAGCCGACCAAATGATGATACTCGCTCGTGTATGCAATTATTCATTATATTTACCTGGCAGATTCCGGTTTCCTGTCAAGAAAATTCAAAAGACAGATTGTCGGTTGTTTCCGTCAACTGTAGTGCTATCTCCGTCTTTTGGTTTCAAAAGACGGATACAACGTACAGTTTGCACAAGTGGAAATGTGTTCCTTACAAACTGTATCGTTTGTTTTTACAGAAGGGCAGCAGAGGAAAATTTCAGCAGATCATTAAAGGACCGAAACACGAAAGGTAGGCGTAGGCTAACTGCTGATGAGGTCCACCTACGCTGATTGTAGTGTACAGTGCTGCATCTAGGATTAAAGAATTCACACGAGGATAATTGATGAAGCCGACCAAATGATGATACTCGCTCGTGTATGCAATTATTCATTATATTTACCTGGCAGATTCCGGTTTCCTGTCAAGAAAATTCAAAAGACAGATTGTCGGTTGTTTCCGTCAACTGTAGTGCTATCTCCGTCTTTTGGTTTCAAAAGACGGATACAACGTACAGTTTGCACAAGTGGAAATGTGTTTAAGAAGTGCGTTTAAATGTACATTAAAACCACTTTCTGTCTATATGAATAAAATACTTAAAGCACACATTAAAAAATATTGCAAGGTAATTGAAATTAATACTGGTATAAAACACTATTTCAGTATTAATTCTACAAAAGAATTTTTGGAACAGACAAAAGGAATAAATTTCAAAATATAAATACATACGATTTTAGTACGCTTTATACAAATCTAGATTTAGTAGATATTAAAGAAGCGTTAGTAAAATTAATTAATCTTATATTCGAAAAAATATATATATATATATATATATATATATATATATATATATATATATATATATATATATATATATATATATATATATATATAATATATATATTAAACAATCAAGTAAATATAAATATATGGATAAAATTGAATTAATAGAATCCTCAAATATTTTGATAAATCAAAATTATTTAAAAGTATGGACATCTATATTTAGACAAGTACAAGGTGTTCCAATGAGTGGTAATAGTAGCCCAATTATAGCTGACTTGTTTTTAAGCTTTATAGAATATGAATTAACAACTGTTTAAAATATAAAACAGTTCATAACTGTTTAAAATATAAATCTAAATTATTTAAATATATGAAATATATGTTTCGATACATTGATGATATATGTGTATTTAATTCTAATAATTTTTATTCAATAAGTTAACAAATTTATGCAGAAAGCGTTATTCTTAACAAAACCAATATTGATGATAAAGAAGGTGTCTATCTAGATCTGAACATTAAATTAACATTAACTAAAACTACTATTAATTTATATCGTAAATATGATATATTTAAATTTACAAGAAACATATTTTTGCATTAACATTCGTGCAAACCATATAATATAAAATATAATACATTAAATAATGAAATTTTAAGAATTGCAACAATATGTAATGATATTGGCTTTCTTCAAAATCATTTGAATAATTTAATAGATACATATTTTAAACTAGGTTACAATTAAAAAACAACAAGCAGAAAATAGTAAAATATATAAATCAACACAATAATATAAAGAATAAATTTAAACTCTTAAGTGGCAAATTTTTATGGATAATAAATAATATACTTTGTATTATAATAAGATACTAGATAGTTTTATCAGAGGAAATACATCATTAGCATGAATTTAGCCCCGCAACTATGTTGAGTAGAGGAGTTAGGTGCCAAAACCTGATAGCATAGCAGTTCCTCCTGATGACCTCTAATTCTTATTCTTGATACAACGTCTGTTATTTATTAGTCAATTCATAAAAATGACGTTTATTTTGAATTTCAATTTTTTATTTTAACTTGATTTAAATTATAGAAAATCTAAAAACAATTATTAATTTTATTATTTAATTATTAAATTCTGATTTAGCATTATTATGTTTTGTTTATTATATAATTATATTAAATACGTAGACTCAGTTAGCTGATTTTATTTCTGAGTTTAATCTCTATGTTATTTAATTTTAATATTCTTTTAGCTCCCACAAAATCAATTAACTTCTAAGTTCAAAATTAATCCGAATTTAATGAAAATCCTAAACAGATAAATCTGAATTTAAAACAGATTTTTATACTTACATGCAGACCAGGAATGCTTTCATTATTTGATATTGTTATGCGATTAACTAATAACTTCTGCTTGACATGATAGATGCAAATATATTTTGTTTTACCACCAGCGATAATATATTGAGCATCCGGACTGTACTCGAGTGATTTAAACGCCCTAATAAAAGCAAAAACAAGTGGCTTATGCAATTTGGTATAATGCTATCTTCATTTATAAAGAAAATTGTATCAATTATAAACAATAAAAATTACATTTAAATACTTCAATTTGCATGATTAGTCATAATATAAGTAAAGTATATCACATTATTGTTTATAATAATAAATATTAATTATTATTAAATAATATAAAGATGATAATATTATAATTATAAATAAAGATGCAATGTATAATATATCTAATTTAAATATATCCTGATGCGCTGAAGGAAACAAAACAAACATGAGAAAATTGAAATATAACCACAATTCTTAATTTTAGCAACAAAGTATTGAATAACTTTCAATATTACCAAACATATTGTCTAATTATGTTAATTATTAACATAGAGATTGTAATTTAATCTTTTAACTTATCGGTTTAGGTATAAAATATATGAAAGCTAACAAGATTCAAAAAAAACGTAAAAACAGTAATCTGTTAATCAATAAATTGACTAAATTGTAAAAGGCAAGCGGCTCTTTTAGATGTCGCTAAATATTCTCAATTTCAAATAAATAGTAGCTACTAAAAACATGAAGTGAGAAAAATTGTTGCCCAAGAAATGTACAAATGCCCATGAAATGTACAAATTCAGTAACATCTATCGATAAGTAATTAAGATTTAGTTAAAAAGTAGGCAAAATCACAATATATGACTTGTGAACAAGGAGCAAAGATAAAGACTTAACAGGAAGGCAACTACATATGAAGGAGATTAATGTAATATACATGCATCCTGTTTTGATAATATCTAAAGACACCTATCGAGTTGTAAAAAGTTTGCAGATGACAGTTCTGTACAAGAGTATGGTAATCCACATTGAATTATGGTTAGTAATATAATCCCAAAAACACGCAAGTGAAAAACTTAAATTGATTTCAGTTGTAGACTTATAATCCTGATTGAACTATGTTGAACAATTAGACTAACAAATATTCAGTTTAAATAGTATTTCCATCAAGATAAATAAAAAACAACGAGCTTAATAAAATCACTATACATTAATTCGCGATTTGCTTATATAATATTTAAAAAACCCATATCGTCAAATATTTTCACATTATATGATTTTAATATGACGTCAAAAACTAGTATAAAACGTCCCTCGCAGTAAATTTTGTTCTAATAATTTAAGAGGTGAATGTTATCAACTAAATCTAATGTTCTTTTAAAAACAACAAAGCATATGATATTGATCTCAAAGACATTAAAGAGAATCTCACGTTTCTCTTTGTAAATAATCCTAATCACACCAAGAGTGCGCAGCAATTCGAGAACAAACGATATAAAGCTTTAATTTGTTCAATACACGAAAAGGAATTTTACAGGTAATTGCATGTTAATAAAGGAATCTTGTATGCAACAGTGAAGTGATATTTTAAAGAATTTGTATCATAGCACATGTTTAAATTTGTGATAATTAGATTGCTGTAATATAATGCTTAAAAGATTAATATCAAACTAATATCTTCTGCTTTGATATTTGCAATATGTGAAATTTTCGCTTTAATCCAAGCCACCGAACATAAAATGTGAAGTGAATTTAACCGACAAAGTATTATCGGTTACATTAAATCATTTCGAAGTATCAACCGAAATTGTTTCTTGAAATACTGAATAAAATGTAGATACATTTCAAATAAATACAATAGCTTGCATAATTTTGTATAATTTTGTAATATAACTTTGTAATATAGCTTGTCATCATCCAACCTAATATTTGTATAACTAGTGAACGTGTACGGAAGTTATTGTATGATAGCTTACTGCAAATTATTAAATTAGCCCACATTTTAATCGAAATTCTTTTCTTATATTCGAATCGGATGTTCGAGGACAATTATATAGAAAGGATTCTTTCAGATTCAAGTTGCTTTATCCAAGTTTTCCTGGTGCCAATTTGCTAAACGTAAAATCCAGATTTACGTAATTTTTATGGAATAAAAATTATGCTAGTTCAATTATGATTTCGTATTTATGAACGTCCCAGATAGTTATCATTACGAAATTCCAAGTACAGCCATCATTTGACCTAAAAAGAAGGCCGTAACACATTTCAGGAACAAGCAGGTATATTTTTGTCAGATTCAAATCTTCAAGTTTCCCAAAGTAATATAAGATTTGGATTAAAGTAATACCGATGATTTAGAATTTATAATTATTCTGCTATTTCGATTAGTATTTATTACACTTTTAGGAACTGTTTCGTGAAATCTACATTACAAGTTACGGGTTTGTGCTTTCGTTTAACTGACTATATGGATGATAGCTCTGAGGACACATTTTAATTCGAAAAGAAAATACCAATGCAACTATTATCGTCATTTAAAGCTACAATAGACTGGTCATGAACGGGTGCATGTCAAGATATACCAATAATTGAAGATATTTTACTGAAGATATTCCCGAATAATTGACAAACTTTTATGTAATACCATTTAGCATTAAAAGAATAAGTGTTTATGAAGATAGATGAACGTGTGCTTATAGACGGATGAACGTGCGCTAATATTGAATCCGGCAATCAAATCCGGGAATACTACACTGACTCAAATTTGTGAAATACTAATTGCAGTTTAATGAATAGTCTTCTTTGAATACCGAAATATTCCCTTTTAAACTCTGTATCATCCGGTAATTTACATCAATAAGACATAAATTACTATATAAAAGTTACCTTTTCAATTGCAAATTCTACTTTATAAATAAAACAAGATTAAGGTTTACTTCGTACAGTTTTGTAAAAAAAACTCTGAATCATCCGGTAAAATCAGGATAATGCAGATCCAGTAGAATTCACGTAATAAGCGATTGGGTTTAATTCATGTAAAAGTAGCAGATTAAAATAATGTGGATGAATGCTCAGAAATCGTCGACAGTGAATATTGAGCAAAGGCCCAAATAAGAAGAGTATTGTCTGAGGCTTGGCTTATATTTACAAAGTAGCAGATGTGATAATGTAAAATGCTTGAAGCTGAATACGAGTTTTAAAAAACTAGGATGTTTTAAAAATCTAAAATGAGATTCATTTGCAGATGATATTTCATGTATTATAGCTGAAAAATAGTAAACTAATTTTGCCCTTTGAAGACAAATGAACATCAACATGCATTAGAATGAACATTACTAATAGTACGAGAGGATGCAAGGACGCTTCGAACAATTCCTTTACGATAAACTGAAGAAATTGCTAACTTCAGGGAACAAATATTTCGAATCTCCAAAATAGGAATAATATAAATGTAATAGATGTTTCTTGATAACTTTTTGTCGCAATTTGACCACCTCATTTTCTAATGGCCCTCTATATTTTAAGTTAAAAACGGTTGATCGGTCACAGAACGACGTCTAACTGCTCAAATAAAGCATCAAATTTTCTGTTGAAGAAAATCGCTTCAAATTCTACAAGATTTAACAAGAGTGTAAATCAACAATTGGTTTCTGCACATTTTAAACAATAAAAATTCTTTAGAATCACTAGCTAATTGAGCACCTGTAAATTACGATTGAACAAAATCAAAAATAAATTAAACGAGATAAAAATAGTCTAAATAAATTAAACTGCTTATCAATGGTTGATGTCCCCTAAATTATAAAACTGTGTTTTGTAATTTAAGGGACATCCACCATTGATAAGCGGTTTAATTTATTTAGACTATTTTTTGTGTTTTGTAATCCGTTTCATCATCACTATGACTCATCATTGCAAGTTCCCTCCGACTGCTGGATGCAGAGGAGGATTAGCAGACGGCAATCAACGAATGAATCAAGTGCATGATGTACTAGAAAATCTATAGTAACATCATAGAGTACTAAATCAGTACTACAGTTTCACCAATAAGGATCGCTAGCAAAAGCACTGGCAAATGCCAGCGCAGGTCTATTTAATATCGGCTAACTTCTATTTCTCAAGTGATGATACTATTCCGCGTGAATTTTTAATAATCATATAAGCCCGACTCGAAAGAATGACGAATGCCGTTTCGTCATCACTATGACTCATGTGCCAGTCCCCCCACTGCTGGATGCAGAGGAGGACATAATTTATAATTTTGTAAATTTATAATTTTGTAAATTCATAGGAAACAATAAATTTCTTCCTTTATTGGTTACTATATATTTATGAACATTTAATTATATAAATTTTGGCAAACATTAAAACGTTTTAATGGCGATGAGATAATGACGAAAATTCGGAATAAACATTTCAGTTTAATAATATTGATTGATTTTTTCGATAATGAAATAATTCAAGTTTAAAATGTTAATCTTTAGCAAAAGTTATTATGAATTAAAATCCTTTAAACTCCGACGAATAAACAACATTTGAATATTCACTCATTTATTTTAGTGATTAATTAAATGTAAAAAACGTTTTTCTACATTTAATTACAAGAATTACTCAATTTTAACATTTTATTAAAAACCAGTTTGCTAAATTAGTTCATTTTTTTTGTTAAGTACCAATTTTCTAAACAAGTTTTCAAAACCAATACTTTTTAATAAAAAAAGGCATATTTTTAAGAAATTTGATTATAATTTGTCTTGAATTCGAAATAGTCAATAAGAAAATGATATCGTAACATGCAAGCATGACACTGTCGGTTTTAGCACTTACATCAAAGTGAATTTGTGTCGTATAATTTTCAATGGCTAACTACGGTCATCTTTAGAGCAATAACCACACAGCATTAACGTTTTTGTATTTCGCTTTCTCCATTTAAGCAATTTAATGAAAATCGATAAGTGAACAATCGATTCCAAAAATATTAGACTTAATTTGTTATTTAATAAATAATCTTAATAAAATATTGAATATGTAAATTTATATCGCATATAAATACATCTTGAATTCTAAGATTATAATCGCCGTGTTTAATATTATCAATTGAAGTAATTATTATAAACTGCATTAAATCAAAAAAGTGTTTTCTAATGAAATGGGAAATGGCTGTTGGCTATTCAAAATAACAGGGTACCGTTAAATTCGCTATTTTAATAAAGTTTTAAAATAACACCGATTAACTGCTATTAAATGAATTTAACGTTTTAACGATTGTGTGATAAAGCGGTAAATCGACGTTAAAAAAGAAATTGTATTTTTAAAATGTGTATTACTATTTAGTAGTTCTCAAACGACATCTAGATACATTATGCTTTGCGAGATCCGCTGTCCATGTTCAATGATCCTGCTCCTACACCGTGTCCGTAGCCTTTCGGTCCATATAATCGTCCATAGCATTGCTTACAATAGATATTTCCTTCGTGGACAGCGAGAGTGGTCGCCTCTAGCATTTTATTGCAATCCCCGCATTTGAAACAGGTCTTGTGCCACTTGCGACCCTCAGCGCTTTTTTCTTCAGCTGCGTAAACCGCTTTGTCACAGCGAGGACACTTTTCAATTTTTACGGTAAATGGCATTGTAGCTGAACTGGTGGTGTATTGCAAACTATCTTATATACTGGCAACGTTTAGCTTGAATCATCGAATGCAGTCTCGTTTTTATTCATCTGCATTTTACTACAAAAACAAATTCCCCTAGGCGTATAATTGGCATAGCAGACACGAAATTGTGTACTCTTTCTCTTAACAGCAAAACTTGTTATTCTCTATTATAATCTGATCGAAACGAATAATTAGAAGACGATATTCATACACGATATGCTGCCACAAGCCAAGTTACTCGATCGTTTTGCTAATTTGATATTCGTAGAACTTTGCAACCAGTTGCGTTTTGCATAACAGTTGATACACCATTTTTACTACCTTAATACGAAATCCTAAAGTCAATAGGAATCAGTAGTATTTCACTGGCGATAACACTCGATTGCAGACATCCATTAATAAATGCTTCAAAAACGTGATCATGTCAATTACCAAGAATGTAAACTTTTTACAAATAGCAAAATTCGTTGCTGAAAATGTCGTCAACGTTGTGATAATATCCTGCTGTTATATATAGAGAGAGATTAATACCCGACATATTAATACCCGTGTGCTTAAAAACCATTCTGGCAATTCTTAAGTAAACGGTTTACTACAGATTAATAAATCAGGATTTTTTGCAGATATTATAAATTATTTAATAATTAACTAATAATTTAACCATTTATATCGACCTGTTTCTAAAAATAATTAAAATATCTAAGCAAACGTCTACAAGATTTGTAGCCACATGATCTGTCGATATAATCCGTTAACATAAGAATAAGTAAACCCCATGAGGATTTGGCTATTAAAACCTTTCGAATCCTATATGTTAATCTTTAAAAAGCTAAGACATTTATTTTAAAAATACCGGTTGATTTAAATCAAAAATTAAGAAAAGCCAATATATAAGACATGCTTCGTAGCCAAAAATAGCCCAAAACCATAGAACCGAATTGGTTTATATACCCACAATTCCTACATTTAGTGGAAAAGGACCAAACTAATTAAACAATCGTTCAACAGCATTCTGTAATGATCGCTTTATAAAATAAAGCCATGAATTGGATACCAAGTCTTCTCATAGTGCCAAAGTAGTAAAGTGTTCTGTCTTAGCAGAACTGCATTAAAAATATGCCAGTTCATGGATTGCTGGAATAGTACAAAGTCCGGATTAGTGCCGCACATCTCTAGCGTGTTTGAAAAGAGGCCTAACATTCCATTACACGATAGTAATGCACTAAAGTATGCATTGCCAACTACATGGGAAATATCGCGATATTTTGTAAAGGATTGTGTCTTATTATAAAACTAATCTGCTCTATTCGAGAAGGTTATGAAATGTCATCTATTCAATGAACATATTGCATATGTACTGTGATGTTAAACCAGTAACTAATCATTTTGTAATAAAAATGATTTATAAGTAAAAAACTAATATTCAGTTCAGACTGATTACCTAATGTCGGACATTTAATGCGAACCGAATTTGTGATTTCTAAAAATAACTATCCAAATGCAATCAACTCGGTACACTTGAGTGTTTAGTAAAACAAGTTTACTTTAATAACAGTTTTCGGAACATAATTAGAAATTTAAATTTAGATGACACCATTTTAAGTTACGAATACTGAATCAAACAAAATCAAAGCTCGAATTTTTGGTATTGGATAAAGCCAGTTTCGAAATGTTGAGTTGTTGGCTAATAGCATGCTTTAAGAATGTAGTTAAGTGTTTCATTCGAGGATGTTAAATTTGTAATTAGGAATGTTGGAAAAACGCAAAAACACAAAAATTTCTAACAAATTATGTAGCCAATAATGTGACCTGAATTGAAGTGAAGTATCATTTAAGCAAATATTATAAGGAATTTTGCAATAAATGTTTAGTAATAAAGGAAATTAGCATGTTACAGTGAATTGAGAATTTAAAACATTTGTATCGGATCATGGTAATTGAATTGATTAAATTTGTGATAACCAAGTTGTTGTAATATAATCTCTTATTATAATCTCTTAGCTTCCAAACTTTAAAATATATATTTCACAAAATTAAAATAAATTTAATTTTTAGAGTATACAGTATCCAGTATACAGAGTATACGGCATCCAAGCTAATTTTCCAATTACAAAGGGTGAGGTTAACAGTTTAGAATGTATTCTACGACGTGGTAACAAATTATGCACTGAAATTTAAAATCTGAGCTCCTCACAAAGTCTACTCGCGGTGAATGTTAATAGTGTCCGTTGCAGGTTAATGTACCTATATATGCTAGCCATGTACTTTCTGGTAAAGGGAATTAACAGGTATCCACAAAAATATGTGGTAGCAAATATGGGTCACGTAGCACATCATCTCGATTATCCCACAGAGCATTACGAGCTTGGAATGGTCTTCCTTATGATATGATTCCACTGCACGTGGCTAGTTTTCGAAGCGTTGTTCTTAATTATTGTAGCATCCCGTATAATCGAGTATCGCCTTACTTTTAATTTTATTTTGTTGATTTTATCAATGATTTGTCGTGATCGAGTAAATAACCCTATGGGTTAAACTCTGCATTGTAATAATAAATTAAAATATATTTCTAAAATTTGAAGTTCAAATTTCTAAAGTTTAAAGTTAAATGAAAAAAGTTGGTTAAAGTTTTCTAAAGTTGGATGTTCATAATAACTGCAAAATATTTTCGAATAAACATACAAGTTTACGCCGGTCGCGATCGAGACATGCGGCGCATACGGCCCAGCAACCAAAGCCTTTATCTCACGCCTTCCTAGATGATGAGAAAGACAACAGTATGTGCAAGAGCCGGTAGCTACCTAATATAGCGGCTGAGAGTAGCGATCCAGCAAAAGAACGCCAATTACGTTATGGAGGCGATAGCCGATAAAACTATCGGACAATTTTTAATTGACTTGTGATTTTATTTTCCTGTATTTCTTTTAATCATTTTGTAATTTAAAATAATGTTTTAAACTTTATTTCATTAGCAGAAACTAGTGAAATATAAAAAATAATTGCAAAATAATGATTGCTATTATTTTATAGCTCAAAAGTAGTGCATTAAACTGATATGTAGATAACACTTTGGGCGATTTTTGCTGTGATTTAAAAACAAACATTTTCAGATTAAAAAGCTATCCAAATCCGGAATTTCGTTGAATGCTATTTCACATAATGCTATAAAGAATGTAAGGCGATACAACATTACATTCTTGTGGTTTAGATATTCACAATAATGTGTCTATGAAAATCACAAATAAAGTCTTAGTTACGGGGAATGATCGAAAAAGGAGGTCAACTACTAATAATTTAAATAGCAAATTTTTAGACGAAAATAGATAAGGGCTGTCTGTAAAGAAAGGCATAAAATATTTCACATCAACAATCACGAGCTTAAACAAATTAATCAAATATATTATAATTTAAATTGTAACTCAGATCAGATAACTGAGTCTACGTATTTTATACGATCTATAAATAAAAATAAAGATAAATAATAAATAATTATATAAGATTTTATGCAATTTATATTTATATAGCAATCGAATCTATGATTAAAATTTAAAATAAAAATCAATTTTTCTGAATTGACTAATTACCTTTAATCCTTATTAATGACCTTTAATCCTAATAAATTAATGGATTAAATTCAGATTTAATCCTTATTCTGATGTATCAGAATAAGGATTAAAGGTCATCAGAAGGTACTACTATGCTATCATGTTTATGCCCTATTACTCGATCAAAGAAATGTGTAATTAACGTCTGGATTCAATTCATGTAAAGATATTCTTGGTGAATAGAAACAACGGAAAAAAGCGTCTTATAGGCAGTTCGTAATTAATTTTAACCTACAAAAGCGTTTTGAATGGGAAGCACCTATCGTGAATATCTAATTAAGGGTCGAAGAAGAATTTGTATTAAATCAAATCAGCTAACTGAGTCTACGTATTTAATATAATTATAAAATAAACAAAATATAATAATGCTAAATTAAAATTTAATAATTAAATAATAAAATTAATAATTGTTTTTAGATTTTCTATAATTTAAATCAAGTTAAAATAAAAAATTGAAATTTAAAATAAACGTCATTTTTATGAATTGACTTAATAAATAACAGACGTTGTATCAGAATAAGAATTAGAGGTCATCAGGAGGAAATGCTATGCTATCAGGTTTCGGCCCCTAACCCCTCTACCCAACATAGCAGCGGGGCCAAACACATGCTAATGAAGTATTTCCTCTGATGAAATTTGATTATTTAGTAATTTTAAATTAATAATTTTAACAAATTAACAAATTAAATAAATTATATTAATGCATTAAAAAATTTTAATTGAATAATTGAATTTCATCAATGATCATTAAACTGGTTTCGACTATCTTGACTAGTAGTGTCAACTTAGGCATTGTCCTAGAATAACGTAAGACAATTTAGCCATTCCCTAACAATACCGTAATTGTCTCGAATATACTGTGGCACAGTATAATTTGTGATACATTTATAATCTTATGTGAACAGAATACTCATAAAAGCGTATTAAATTCGCATATTTCACATTTTACAAAAATCATTTTTCAAGATTTTGGGTAATCTACTACGTCATGATTTTTGATTCACATCCGATATATTTAGCAACAATTTTGATGCACCTTAAGTTTAAATGTTTTTAAAATTGGCATTAAAAAGAAATATTTTTAAAATTAAAACCGCATTTTAGAAAATAAAAATATAAAATAATCTATAGCATTATTTATATGTTAAATATGTATTTAAGTATATAAATTTAATTATTTAATAATTCTAATAATTAATATTAATACATTGAAATTTGCATATTTCGGCCCGTATTCCTCGGCCCAACATAGCAGCGAGGCCAAATACGCGCAAATGACGTATTTCCTCTGATGAAATTTGATTATTTAGTGTACCTTATTCCAATAAAAAGCCTATTTTTTATTATCCATTCATAAACATTTTTCTCTTAATAGTTTAAATAAATTTTAATAATATTTTGTTGATTTGTATATTGCAAATCTAATATTTTTAATAATATTTTGTTGATGTATAATTCTGCATCATAAGGAAAAGATAAAATCATTAAACTTGCTTGAAAATTAGCAGAAAAATAATGTCGTATCAAGAATGCATAGTTTCAGAATTTCGATTTTATGAAGTTAATAAAAATCATTAAGATACGTTAAATACACTAAGGTTTGCCCTTATATTTCCGTTATTGTATGATGAATGTAATTGGAAAGGAATAAAATTAACAAATTGAAAAGAATTACTTTTCAATAAATTGAAAAGGAATAAAATTATCTAAGAAAAATAAATAAAATTTGCTAATAGTAGAATATAATTTTAAATAGTAGAATGTTTGATACTTTAAAATAGTAGAATAGAGTTTTAAATAGTAGAGTATAAATAGTAGAATATAATTTATTAAAATAAATTATATTATAATATATTTAAATAGTAGAAAATTATATATTTAAATATAATATATTATAATATATTTAAATAGTAGAAAATAATATATTTAAATATAATATATTATAATATATTTAAATAGTAGAAAATAATATATTTAAATATAATATATTATAATATATTTAAATAGTAGAAAATAATATATTTAAATATAATATATTTAAATAGTAGAATATAATATACTTAAATATAATATTGTGAATATTGCATACACGAGCCGTTATTCTTAACTGGTCGGTTTGATATTATCCTCGTGTGGTTGTTTGAATCCTATCAGCATCACTGTACACTACAATCAGCGTGGGTTTCGCTAACTTCAGAAAAGTTAGCGAAATATTTAGCATCTTCAGAAAATTACACATGAGGTTCAATTTTCTGAAGATGCAAACAGTAGTTAGCTAAATATCAAAAATAATTTCGTATTTCCTTTGATCCATTTCCAATAATTATTTATCAATAATGGATCAGTATCAACTATTTAAAAAAGGAGTATAATTTTAAATATGAGAATTTTTAATAATATAAAATAATAGAGTAAAATTTTAAATAGTAGAATATAACTTGAAATAGTAGAATATAATTTTAAATAGTAGAATATTTGATAATTTTTAATAGTAGAGTAGAATTTTTAATATTTGCATTGAATTTTAAATAGTAGAATTATTGATAATAGACAACTTAAATAATATATGTTGCAATCAAATAACTTCAATAGTTGACTTGAATAATTTAGTTCATAAATTACAACATTGTTATTAATTGACACATTGAAACGTAAAAAACTTATTCTAAACACATTTCGTAAAATTACACTCACGCGTTTTGATAAAAGTCAAATTTGTTGTGAAAATTTTACTTTGCTTTTAAAATTTTATAGCGTTGTAAAAATATCAAAATTCTTATTTTTACTAAAAAAAAGCACGCAATTTGAAATCGACAGACTCAATGTTAATGATTTTAATCTAAACGTAAAATTTTTAATTCAATTTAAAATTAAAAGTTGGAATTTTTCCACTTGGCAATATACATTATCGAACGAAAAATTATATTGCATTATATTGGCGCTACCTTATGGTACGGCCTTTAAACACAGTGCCAAAGTTTCATTATTCCAATATAGATGTGAGTATTCATATTAAAATACAAAAAGTTTAATATAATTTTTACAATATTATATAAAAATTATATTTTGTTGTATAATTAATATACAAATATTAGTTTTCTAAAACTTTCTTACAAATACCGTTTGATTCGATTGGAAAAGCATCCAAATTAAGGATGGCAATTAATTACAATTCCTTTTTGAAAACAACATAACAATTTGTCGATAAATGTAAATGGGTTAAACGAACTAAAAATTCATTTGATTGTTTTTCATTTTTAAAAATTTGTTACATTTTAAAAACAATACCTTCCAAATGACAGCTTTGATGATGTAACCATCTGTCCTTCTTTTCGAGAAAGCCCAATATCGTAACGAGCATTAATAGAGCCAAGGTGTTGGCCACTATCACAATCTACGAATAAAATACTCGCATTCAGCAGCGAAACCGCAATTTCTTTCGAATTAGGGTTACAAGCAATACATAGGCCTAAAAGGATTAAAAAAAACAATATTTCAGCAGTTTTTATATACTTGGCATAATATCAAAAAGTAAGTATCACAGATATACATAGTTATAACTAAAAATACAAAGAGATGAAAATGTATTAAATAAAGAATCTGAGCATTAAGTGTTGATTCTCAGTATTACAAACAAAAAATCAATAAATGAAAAAATTACTTCGACAAAATTCTGTTATACAAACTAATATTTTGAAGGGTAACCAAAAACGAAAATTTGAAAGAATAAAAGAAAATGATTTTAATTATATAAAATAATTAATATACAATACGATGCACGATCGATTAATAAAGTAGACCCGAAGACATATTTATCAGGATATATTGTATACTGGTTATCAAACATACCGTAACTATATGTAATTACACGATATGCAACGAAATATAATCATGATATACAACGAAATATAAACATGATATACAAGGTACATGATATACAACGCTAGATATAGTGCCGTAATCCATACGATACTTTCGGATTATGCAGACCGATTACGTAGTGGCTAACTTGAGCGACTCTGGAAGATAAACCATCATCTGTTCAATGCTATTATTTTATGTTAAATAAAATAATCATTTTATTTCACAAACTTAGTGCCGATATGCTTTTAAACGGAACTGCACATGGGGTTTAATATTGCACTAGAAACATCAGAGAGCAAAAACTGAACTCAACTGTATGAACATTATCGCATTATTTATTATCGCATTAACGTTTTATCGCAAAATAAAAACGTAATACAAAATTACAACTTTATGATAACTTTAATGTTCGACGCGAATGAAGTTTTGTAAAACTTCTGAAGTTCATTGTTTTCATCAAAATAAGAGTTTTTAAATAGCGAATAATAATTGTAAATAATAATTAATAATAATTATTGTAAAGCGAACTTGAAAATTGTATCTGAATAAGGTTCATTATTAAAAAAATATAAAAAATATATATTTTGTTCAATGTATTAAAAATAACATTCAATATTTACAACATTTTACAAAATTACCAATTATTTAACTACAGGGTCTTTAAATTTGGTAAAATTAAAACAGTTCAAGCAAAATATTATTTGGAAGATTGCACAAAATAAATTACAAAAAATTATAATGTATTGATTAGAATATATTTTACTTTAAAAATGCCCATATTTCTTATGGTTAAACAGAGCTTCGGAATCTTTGATAGATTTCAAATTTTGAACCCAGCACAGCATGGCTTCCGAAAAGGTTATTCCACGACTACTAATCTTGTACATGCACGTGAAAATTGGTATCACTATTATGATCAAGGCATACCAGTTGATGTCATTTTCTTTGATTTCTCAAAAGCGTTCGACTCAGTTAATCACACGCGTCTTATTGAGAAGTTGGAGCACATTCATCTTGATAAGAGGATCATAAACTGGATTCGTGTATTCCTTTCCAACTTATGGTCAAATTGAACAAATACTTACATAAAAGGTATCATTTCAGTTTGAGGCACTTTGTCCAAATTACGCAAAAAGTTTGTTTATTGTACAACTTTATGTGCTCTTTCGAATGGCGTATAATTTTTTGAAAGAAATGCGTTTTGATTTGAAATTTAAAACTTTATGTGCTTTTTCATTCGAAAGATTGACTCATATTTAGTCGAATTCATTTGGCACAGGCGTCATCGAAATGACAATAAATTAGAGTCCATATTCGAGTATCTAAGGAATTTTAAGCTATGCCAATAATTTTATTTATTCGGTAAATATTTGCAACCGTTGTGCCTTTTAAAAAATTATAAGTAAAACGGTTTTGAATCTCTTAGTTCTATTAAATGCAACCGCGTAGTTTAATCACATATTTACCCCCCCCCATTCATCCCCTTCGCTTGATGTCACTGACCATCAACAATTTGGGACCTCATTCACTATTCCAGTAAATAAGACCTCAACTGTTGAGATCCACTGACATCAAGCAGAGAGGATGAAATTGAATATAAAAGGAATGATGAAGATAAGTTTCAACAAAATGGATTTAATGTCTTATTGGGGAAATAAACTTAAAATAAACTTAAAAATATGCATATTTTGAAAAGACATTTTAAATAACTCTTTTTTGAATGATTCAAATATTTTAATATTTTCAACTTAAGTCAATATAACTGTGATGTTTACGATAACGCAATAAAAATTATATGTTATAATTGCAAAATTTTAAGATATTTCAAATTCAAATTACTTTTTGAACAAAAAAATAAAAAAATTGTGTTTTTTTCGTGAGAGCATAGAAAAAATCTCAAATCATTGTATATTGATAAGATATATGAAAAATACTTAAATATAATTTTTTAAGTTTCTAACTTTGAAATTTGAAATTAAAATTAAATTTTAAATTCTTATGAAAAAATTTAAATATTAAAATTTTTAGCCACAAACGCGTTTCTCCCAAAAAATTTATACGCCATTCGAAAGAGCACATGAAGATGTACAATAAACAGACTTTTTGCGTAATTTGGACAAAGTGCCTCAAACTGAAAAGATCCCAAATTATACAGTCGTAAAAACGACTGTATATTCTAGTAGCTTAAAGTATACGACTTAGTATACTCTAAGCGTCTAATCCGTCTACTTAAAATTAATCACATAGGTCAAGTACAATTATACCAAAAAAGCCCACGACTCTAGGCAGAAAACGAGGAAAAACCTTGATGGGCTAATATATTGCATTCCATTTTCTGATTATCCTCTAAAGTACATAGGACAAACCAAGCCAAAATTAAAGAAACGAGTGAGCTACCACAAATACGCCGTACGACGAGGTGATTTGTCTGCAGCCATAGCTAATCACATTTACGAATGATAACGACTTTGATAACGCTATGACGATTCGCTATGATGATAAAAATGCTCGCAGACTTAACAAGAAGTTTATTTACATTGAAAATCAGTAGGTAAAAATGACGGGACAATAAAAACAACTGGGGCTTAAACCTTCTCCTCTATGATAGAATAACATGATCATTCTTGTAGTTACTTTCTAGTTGACTTATTTTGATAATTGCTGTTGTGATCAGGACTGAAATGATTCGAAAGCTTAGCAAGAATAAGTTATCTTTCTCGTGTCGGTAATTAGACCAAAAACGAATAATGAAAGTAACTTTTAACATGAAAGCAAGTTTTAACTATTTAAATGCTTCAAAAAGACTGCATATTTAAAAAGTGTATATTTCATAAAATAAATGATAAAACTTTATCGTTAATAAAGAAACATAGAGGACAAACCTTCAGACATTAACGGTATGGCTTCTCTTGGCGTTTTCATGTCCATCACATCCCAAATTCGTAAAGTACTATCCCAAGAAACACTTACTAGTTTAAAGCATTCACCAGCCAAGAATTTTACAGAAGAAACTGGCGCATTATGATTGCTCAAAACCTAATGGAATGTAAAGATATCGATTAAGCACAGTAAAACCAAAGATCACGTTATCAGTTGAGAGAGTAAACATTTTACAGTTTTTAACTAAAACGAATCATTAAACAAAAGGAAACATTTAAAGATAAACGAGTTAATTTATTGAACTGAATAAAATCTTATCTCAAAATTAAGTCTCACGTACAAAAGTTTAATCAGTTAGTCATATGCATCGTCAGAAAACTTGGAACCACAAATAATTTTTCAGACAAAAATTATAGTTTGCATGTCATAAAATATATTTTAAGATCTACAAAATCTTTATAATTTAAAAATGATAAACTCGTATTCCTTATTTACAATTAAATTAAATTGTTTCGAATAAATTTATATTTTATATATTTAATAAATTTATAAGATATTATTATTTAATTAATTTGAATTTATATAAACAAATTTAATTTAGGAAATAATCAATGACAGTCAATTAATAGTCAATGACAGTCTGAATTGTTCAGAAATCTGTTTAGAGAATTAAGTTGATTAACATAGATTTTAAAATTATTTAAATAAAATATAATTAGATTACGATTTGCTTTTAACAAATAGTTTTTAAATAGTTGATAATAATCCATTATTGATAAATAATTATTGAAGGGGGTATCAAAAAGGGAGGAAAATTTTATTTGATATTTCTCTAACCTCTGTTATCATCTTCAGAAAATTACCTAATTTAAAATTACTTGAATTGTAATTTTCTGAAGATGCTAACAGAGGTTAGCGAAATATAAATAAAATTTTCCTTCTTTGATCCAGCTTCAATAATTCTTTAAAAAAATTAGCATCCAGTTAGCATATATTACAATTTTAAAATTTCAAATTTAATAAATTTTATTATTTAAAATCAATAAAAGCTTAACAATTAAATTAATACTTCAGCTGATCGACAAATGCTTCGTTTGTCAAAGTATTGTAAAATGTTCGCCTATTTCTGTATTATTAATTATAAGAATACAAATGTTGTATGATGTTGATACATCATACAAATGTTGATTGCTAAATCAACAACATTTGTTGATTTAGCAAATGTTGATAATGCAAAGATGCATTATCGTTTTTATATCTAATTAATTATAACATTTGACGAAGCATTACCTCTAACAACTGACCAGTTTTCAATGACCAGAGATAAATGTCAAATTCAGTTTGACCTCCGGCAGCAATCATGTCTCCCTGGTTATCAATTGCTACACAGGAGAACTGGCAAGGTCGTGGTGAAGTCATTGTTCGAAAATTACGATAGCTAAATGAAAAAGGTATAAAATCGAAGTTAGAGGTCAAATTTTGTAATATATGGGAGATAGAATAATGTAAAAATTATAAATAGTAACATTTTTTACTAAATTTATTTAGTATTAAGGAAACGATGGCTTTTTATGTGATGTCCATTTATTCATTTATCTATTTTATGTTTATTTATATTTTATTATCAGATTTCCGAAAGCAGAATGGAGAACGTATTCCACTATCGTAGAGTTGAAATAAGCAATTCTCCAATAACTAAATTGATTAATAGTTAAGCAAATTGTCGTTTTATGGTCTGCTCATTAGTGAGTAAATATTTGGTAGAATTTAGACAAATGATGTCAACATAGATGTCAACATAGATATGTGTAAGACAGAAAATCCCAAAGAAATTCAACACAAAAGTGTAAGATATTTACACATTCCAAAATATATTTAAATCATTTTTAAATAGTGTTTATATAATAATAAAAAAAATTTATAAAAATATTAATTTTTATTATCTACAAGTCAAAAAATAAGAAAATGTAAAGTATTACCGATCCAAATCGAATGCCCGAACTGTACCATCTAAAGAACAAGTGATAACAACAGGAGCGGCACTATTCTTGAATGCAATTCCAGTAATTTCCGATTTATGTTCTGTAAGAGTTGCGAGAGAGCTTCGATTCATTACCGACCAAATTTTTAATCTCCCATCTTTACCACCAGTTGCTATCAGTGCTGAGTCAGGCGAAATGGCAGCACACTTTGCAATATTATTAAAATGTGCTTGTTCTTTTAAAACACACATTTCTGATTGCCAATCCCATATAAGTAGCTGTCCTCGGACTTCACTCGCTATTGCAATCCAATCTCCATTAAAATTGAAATTAATATTTGTAATAGAGCAGTCGGAAACACTAAATTTAATATACTTTCAATTGATTGAACGCATTTTATTATTCTTATTATTTTTAAAGTAATATTAAAAGAAAATGATAATATACTAGTAGCAAAAAGTAACTTTGACTTCTAAAATTAACCTTGGAAATTTAATTATAATTACTTTGATTAATATATAATTATAAAAAAATATCTGTAATATTAAATAATTATATAAAATATATCCGTAATATAATGTAAAGCGCGATAAAAAATTGTTATTTGATTTAACAATCACTGATAGAGATTAATCGCAGCAGCAAAATACAAGTGTTTTCAAACGAAACACATGAATGACTTCGAAATTTACATTCAATTGATATTCTAATAGTTTCCATACTCACTTAATGTATTTTGAAAATATACCATAGAAGTTTTCAATTGATTAATATTTGATTAAATCATGATAACATATATTAACAAAATTTCATATTCATAATAATTATTGACGAAGAAAAAATGTATATTGTAATATAATATATTATTATATTATTAATATTATATTAATAATCTTAATAATCATCTTATTACCATGATATCGATATATATTATATTTATATAGTATAATAAATATTATATTATAACATATATATTATATATATTATAATATATATAATTTATATCATAATATATTATATTAATATATTAAACACATGAATGACTTCGAGATTTACATTCAATAGATATTCTAAAAGAGTTTTCCATACTATCTTATGTATTTTGAAACGTATCCATAGAAGTTTTCAATTGATTAATATATGATTAAATTATGATAACATATATTAACAAAATTTTATTTTCATAATAATTATTATAATAATATAATATATTATTATATTATTTATATTATATTAATTATTATATTAGTAATCTTATTAATTATCTTATTAATATCTTCTTAAGATATTAATATTTTAGTAAACATATTTTGTGTAAGCGGAATGTATATAATGGTCCGAAAATGCGTAACTTGACGCTGTTTAATAAGAGTTTATAAAAATTCGAATTTAAATTATAATTTAATTAATCAAAAAAATAAAATGTACAATTCATGATGTAAAAAGTCTATAAAAAGTTATAACTAGTCTTCCCATGTAATAAACTTACAAAACTTTATACAAAATTTGCACAATATTGTAAAAAATCAATATTTTTGTAGGATCAATTGTACAGCAACTAAGAGATTATTTTGATGACTGGGAATTTTAATAATCACTCCAAGTGTTGTGCGGATGTTCGCGACTACCACGAGGCCAACACGACGGAGTTTAGACTTTCTTTCGAGAACTTTAACAAATTGATCGCGCAACTGCGCAAACCGTGCGTGTATGCCGGAAATGAAGCACTGGTGGCCTTTGCTCGCCTCAAAGGTGTTTTCATTGTCATTCACTAGAAAGGAAGATGCCGTCGGTTATTGACAGAAGCGCGATTAGCGAGGATTGCAGCCAGATTTTTCACAGGCTCTTCACATAAAAGATAGTCGGGCCCCTTGTTTGTTGGACAACAACAGCGCTACCGAAAACATTTTTGAATCGAATCTGCAAATCGAGATGGGAACAAAGTGACATGATAAAAACATATTATTTTAACAGTACGACAACACTTGATAGCAAAAAACAGTCGATCGAAAAAACATTCTGCTATATATAGCTAACGACAAAAACAACAGGTTCCACACAAAATCTACTTCAAGCACCAATCTAAAGACGTTGTTGTTCGTTGCTGTATTTGTGCGGTCTGTTCGTGGCATAATGCAGCTCCACATATAATATCACCGCAACGAGCACTTCAATAGCTTGCGAAGGATGAATAACAACTGCGACGTATTGCTTGAATCATACTTCACGATTTACGGACTGCAGAGGGATAAGGCGCTTCTTGAAATAGGAGAAAGACCGCTAACCCTTAAGCTTACATTTTACATTTTTGTCGAAAATAATATATAATTCATATTTAGGTTATGAATAATTATTATTTTGAAAATAATGATTTATGAAATAACGCAAACAAGATAGAAGTTAACAAAATAATTGTTGTATGGAAAACGGTTAACCTTGTAATTGGCAGAATTGCCGAATGCAAAACACTAAATATTAACAGTGTTAATAGTGACAAAAATGAGTGGGAAAAATTCGAGTAATTTTAGTAAATTTTTATTTTCACAAAATAAAAATCAAAAAAATTCAAATTGTTTTATAAATTTTTATGAAATTTTTATTTTTATATAAAATAAACTAATTTTGGTAGTTTTGCAGAAAGTGATTTCCTTAGTGTTGCGATTTATCAATTCCAATATCTTCACAAGTAATATCGATTGAACATGAATAAAATTTTAACTTTCACAATAATTAATTAATTTTTAAATTTTAAAATATATTTTTAAAAGTCCAATTTTATATTTAAAAAAATCAGACTGGAAAAAAAGAAGAATTTAAAAATTAAACTCTAAATTTAAAAAATACATTGATATATAGCAAAAACAGGATCAAAAGGTTGAACAAACACTTATATACCTTAACGAATGAATTAGCTCAAAGTCAGGGCATTGAATTAAAGCAAAACAGCCTTTTTCAGTGCCTATCGCAAGTAAATTAGATTTGGCGTGATAATCGCACCTTGACACGTTAAGAAATATATTTTCATCCATAAGAGAGCTAAGCATAATTCTAAAAAAGAAAGTAAATAAAAATTGAAAAGCAAAATATACTTGGTCATTGGAGTATATTTAATAAAGCATCGCTTGGTAGGTGATATTCCAAAATATATATCATCGTCTTTTAAAGATATCTGACTTAAATCCTCTTTTTCACTCATCTGTTCTAGCATTTTATCAATATGTGAAAATTGAACTTCTGTAGTGTATCGTCGTAAACGCCCTGTTTTCGCTACAGTGATTATGTTCATCGATTCGTGCTCGAAAAACGATCCAATTACATTTGTACGAGCACCAATTAAAGTGGTTATCAAAAAATTCATGCTTGAAATATAAGGGACCAATCTTGCCACACCGTCTTCAGCTCCTGTTAGAAAAAATCTAAACACATTAATTAATCATTAATTAATTATTAATCATTAATTAATCGCGTACAGTAATTATTGATTTCAAATTTTGACGTAAAATGATCAAAAATTTATTTATTTTATATTATTTTACTGTGTATTAATTAAATTAATAATTATATTAATTTATATTAACTTATATTAATTTCAATGGTAACAATGACTGCACAGGTATATCAACATAAATATATAAACATATTTATTTATATGAAATTTTTTTAACTTTTTATTAACAAATTTCTTTCGCAATATAGCAAATCGCCTAAAAATTCTAAACAACTTCACATGTATAGTATCAATTAAACTGTATCGCACCATGGTATTACCCGTATTTATGTGAATCTATATGGGCCAAGATTAAAAGGACAGAAACGTGAAACGTAGATATTGGATCAGTAGCTGATGATGCCCACCAATACTGAAATAACGCGTACTGTTGTTAAATTATAGAGAGAGGATTAAGGCAGAGTGTAGGATACAAAATATTCATCAAAATTCCAATATAAAAATGGCTGCTCAGGTATATCAACTTAATATATGTATTTAAATATTGTATTTAATATATGTATTTAAATATTCACCAACTATTTAAATATTTATTAGTTTTAAACTATTAAAATATCAAGTTGCTCATAAACGAAACATGAATAAAAATATTTGATTTTGTGATAAAATTCTAAAGAATTAAAATATTAAAATGAATAATCGATAGGTTTTTTTAAAAATATCAATTTTGTTTCTTATAATTGTAATTATCTATAAAATGAAACTAAAGAAACGCTAATTTATTCAAAAAATATTTCAGTTCAGTATTTCAATAGCTGCTACTATTATCATCAGGAACTGTTCATGATAATAATATATTATTCATGAGATAAATATTCCTGATGATGACTATTCACAAAAAAAAACTATTCCTGGTGAATAGTTTCTGATGGTAAACCTTTTTTATAGAAAAAATTGTCGTTTCTTTGGTTCCATTCTACAAATAAAAATTTACGTATTATGCAAAGCATGAAGTAATTTCGACAAAAAGTAAATTTTTTAATTAGATGTCAGTACATAGATGAACTACAAAAAACAAGATAATTGAAATTAACGAGATGAGCAAAACACTATTGGGTGAATTAATCAAATGATTAATTGAACGATTTATACAAATTATTTCCTAAATTTTTTGTTCACGTTTTTATTATTCGATGTTTGGATTAATTAATATTAAATTTAAATTATTTTGCTATTATTTATATTTTATATTTTTATAAAATAAGCTTTGTATTTGTAAAACGTAATCTCTAGTATTCCTACAAGTAATGTTGACAATCAAATATCTAGCAAATGCCCATATAAATATACAAGTAGGCAAAACATTTTGTTACCATGTGAAGATGCTAACAGTTCATTACCGAAAGTTCGCAAAAAGAATTTTCTTTTAAATAAAATTCAAAAAATTTCTCTATACTTTTTATTATTAGCAATTGGAATGGAAGAATTCTAGAAAATTTTGATTGTATGACATTAATGTGTTCGGAAACACATTATAAATTAATGAACAAAAACAATAATAGATTATGCTGATCAATTAAAACGTAGATAAATGAATAATCGACATACTAAATCATAATTGCAAAAAAGATAAATGGTACAATACGAAACATACTTCGAATCATCTGACCAGCAAGCAGTCGGGCACAAACGCTTTCCTGTAGATATGGTCGTGGACCAAATTTCTTCCAAGCCATTGAAACAACGCTGAGTAGTAGGTGATTTGTATACAATTGCTGAATCATTAACTAAGGCTAGAAGTTTGCTAAAAAGTGTAAACGCTAAACAAATTTGTTTCGCAATATCGCATACCTGCCGTCAGGAGAAAATTTCAAACACGCTGGAGGATAGCGTAGTTTTGTTGAAGATAAAATTCGATTGTGCTGAATAGAGCACGTAAAAATCAAGCCAGCTACAATAAAAATTAACATTTCATAAAATCAAAATTTTCGTAGGTAATTATATTATTCTGAATATTTATATAATAAATTATTATTGGAGCTGAATCAAAGAAAAGAAGAAATTATTTTTGATATTTCGCTAATTAATGTTAGCATATTTAGATAATAACAATGTTTTTTAATGTACACGCTTATATAAAAAATTCGAAACGATTATCGACAATTGCTTTAGGCAGGTGCTGCTGTTGTTAGCGATAATTATCTGCTTTTACTGTTGTTTGAATTTTTAACACGATTTCGGCAACGTTTGATGGTACACAAAACGCAATGAAAATGATTTAAAATAGTTTAGAAACAAAACACAAATAATAACCATAATATTTCCATTCAAAATAAATAATTTGAAAAAAATATATAAAAAATAATAACTAAAAGTACTAGAAAATTTAAATAAAGAATGAAAATAAAATAGAAAAGATTATTTAAACAAATAAATCGTTTACAACATCTTTACAACATATTTAAAGATTCGTCAGGTTTATTATTCGGCATAATAATATTGGAGTTTTTATGAATGTAACAAGCCTCATAGATTTTTCTATTTAAACAATTGGTTTCTTTGGCTAAAACAACAGTATTATCATAATCAATTATTATACATTCAACAACATACGAGCATTAGATCTAAAATTAATCTATGGTCTACAATAGCGCTACTTAGGCCCTTTTGAGTGCGTATTTGTGTTATTTCAATCTAGTTTCTAATGATTTTTAATAATAAATGGATGTTTTTAAAATATCATTTGATGTTCTACTAAAGACGACATCTAAAAATGTTAATCTAAGATCTAATTCCAATTCTATTGTCAACTGAATATTTTCATCAAAACAATTTATTGCTCTCAATATGTTTTGTACATCAATTTTGTTATCACAAATGGCAAACGTATCATCTACATATCTTATCGACATAACAATTCCATCCATCTTAGTGATATTATTTAATTCCCAATTTCTCATATATAATTCACTAAGAATGGGTGCTAAAGAATTTCCCATTGCGAGACCATAGATTTGTTCCTATACATCTTCCTTAAATTTAAAAATTGTTTTATTTGTACATAAAACAAGCAATTAAGACGACTCTTCAAAACAAAGTTTAAAGGAGTCATCCGAATTTTCCTCTAATAGTTTTGCAGATAGTTCAATAGCTTTATTTGTGGGCACATTAGTGAACATCAAAACGATATCGAAACGAATCATCGTTTTAACCTTTGCATTATAGTTACGAATCATTTAAGAGAAATGAATTCCATCCTTAACGTGGAAAAAATGAGATATATTTAATAATGATTTAATTTTCCTCGCAATTATTTTTGAATTTGAAATTAAATTATATCACTAAGATGGATTGAATTGTTATGTGGATTAGATATGACGATGTACGTTTTCTATTTGTGATAACACAACTGATATACATGACATATTAAGAACAATAAATTGTTTTGATGAAAATATTCAGTGGACAAAATTATAGATTAACAATTTTAGATGTCGTCGTTAGTAGAACATCAAATGATATTTTAAAAACACCAGTTTATTTTAAAGGATCTTTTCAAAATAACTGATATACATTTTTTGGTCCAGAACAAGAAAAGAAATACATAGGATTACCATTTATTAATAATTTTTGAAATATTAATTTCAAAAGATTTATTTCAAACAATAAAACATTAAACACTTTAAATATTGTTTTGCATAATAGTAAAATACCGAAGTTACACAACATTTTGAAAAATAAACCCAAACATGATAATGATGGAGTTGTTTATAAAATTTCTTGTTTAGAATGCGATAAAATATATGTGGGTCAAGTTGGCCAACCATTAGAGACTAGATTAAATATACTGTTGTTTTAGCAAAAGAAACCAATTGTTTAAATAGAAAAATGCTTCAGGCTTATTACATTCATAAACACTCCAATATTATTATGCCGAATAATAAACCTGACGTAACGTTAAATATTTTGTGAAAATGTTGTAAACGATTGTTTTGTTTAAATAATATTTATTATTTAATATTTATTAAATAATTATTTTTGTTTTGTTTCTAAACTATATTGAATCATCTTTTTTATTGCGTTTTGTGTACCGTCATACCGAAATCGTGTTAAAGATTCAAACAACAGTAAAAGCAGATGTTTATCGCTAATAACAGCAACACCTGCCTAAAGCAAATTGCAGCGATCGTTTTATTAAACGATCGATTTAAATCTTTTTTCTTTGATTCGTGCTCTAAAAATGCGTCGTGCAAATTGTTCAATTAATATAATTTTGAAAAAAATTAACAAAAATAAACAGTCAATAAAAAGCTTACAATCGTCGGCTGCAATCAGGATGCCATTATTTGGAGATATGTCCATTGCAACAATGTCGTGTTTGCACTCAAATCCAGCTACCATACTTTTTATCCTTTTAAATGATAAAAGTCAATTTACAAATGAATTTATCTAATCATGTAAGTTTTCTAAAGCAAAGTTATGCAAATAATTGTATATTTGAATTTAGCTAAAAAATTCAACTAATTAATTTTTATTTACAAATAGAATATTGTCTACAAATCTGTGACATTTATAATTATTTACTATAAATAATTATAATAGATGAATTATTTATTTAATAAATAAGTGAAAATGGGAACATTTTCACTAAAATAAAGTGTAAAAATAGGTTCTTTTAAATCAATTTAATAAATTGATATAAACTAAATAAAATATAATTTAATTTTAGATTAAAATAATTTCATCAAATTGAAATTAAATTTATTATAAATTAGTCTTGCCGTATGACTAATTTCAATTGAAAATTTTTGATTCGTAGAACTCTGAAAATTAAATTATGTCTATATTATAACTGTTTAATTTCAAACTAAATAAAATCTAATTAAATTTTGATCAAAATTAAATAATTACGACTGTTTATTCAGGTACATGCAAATCTTTAAAATCATTTTTATTTTATAAATTTGTACCTTTCATCAATTTTTAACTTTGTGGGCTACTTTCTCTTAAGGCTTAAAAGTAATATTCCTTAAAAAGATTATCAGTCATTGTTCAAGGTATAAAAGTAGAAATGTTTTGAAAGATATAATACGTTTCATTGCGAAATAATCTTAACGAAATGTTGTTTCTTATTCTATTTCTATACATTCATCTGAATTTTGTTAAATTAACAAAATTACTGCAAAGGTATTCAATTCGAATAATAATATGCGGATGTAATGCATTGAGCTGTTAAAATAGCCGGTAGTGCTGACTCAGCATATAAGCTGCGTCGTGTTCCTTTTAAGTTCATTTTATTTTTAGATACCTTCGGCGTCGTGTTTTCTAGAAATTATGGTTTCCAGCGGCCACGACTCGTCATCCGGCCAAGCGGTGACACATTGCAATAGTTTGTCATGGTAATGTTATTGAGATTTACCTATAGCCTTAACCTGGATTATAAACACCTGAACAACATTTACTAAATAGTGTGTAATTATTTAATTATATTGAATAAATTATTTAAAGGTAAAATCAATTCAAAAATTTACCCAGTGAGATCAATAACTGACACTCGGTTGCCAACAGGACTAAGCAAGCATTTGCTATCTTTTGTAAAAATTGTATTGCCCTGAGTATATACTCCACCAAGTATACTTGAAAACTGTTTCAGGTAAATTTAAAGCATTAGCGAATTTATGAATTGATTTTACCTTGTAATTCAGATGCATTGAAGATTATAAAAATGCTTGACACTAAACGAATCTAAAATTCAGTACATAAAATAATCAAAGTTAACATATTACAAAATGACCGCACTGTTTTATAGGCATGAAATCTCTTCAGAATATTTAACCCTTTATTAAATTAATAAACAGGATTCGCTTTGTTTAACGTCACTAGCATATTTTTGAGAAGGATTTATTTTTACGTGGTAAATGCGTGCCAGCGAACGCTAACATGACCACAAAAAAAATATAAAAATCTAAGTCATGTGTCGAGAAGGTGAGAATGGAGGAGGTATTTGAATGTGATAAAGGAGGGAGCGCAGCGGACTGAGAAGCTAATTCCAAGCGAGTGGGGTGCCGACGAGGAAGGATCGGAGAATGAAGCAGTAAGAATAATTGGGAACGTAGATTAAGATGGAATGAGGGGAACGCAGCGATAGAGAGTTGGGAGAGAGTGTCGTCTAAAGGGAGGATGATGAACGATGGGAAGCCGATAACGATGAGACCAAAAGTGACGAGAAGACGGAGTTGGATGCGGATGTGGATGGTAGGCCAGAAGAGTTGAGCAAGATATGCGAATGTGTGGCCAAAGTTACGGAGACGTAGAAGCACTCGAACGACTGAGTTAATGACGCATTGTAGGGGTAGGATGATGGATTTTGGAGAATTGGCAAAAAGGCTGAGGCAGCAATTGATTTTAGAAAAAAGTGATGATAGAAGAGACATACAGGAACGGAAGTCGATAAGGGGGCGGATACGGCGGATGTCACGAAGAATTAAGTTAGACGAGCGAACCTTGACGCGGACGATTGGTTTAAGGGAAATGTGATCATCGAAATGGAATCCTAAAAAAGTGAAATTGTGGACTAAGGGGATGATTGATGATGCAAAATATACAGGTGGAAGAGATATGTTAGGCTGACGAAAGATGATCCACATTATTTTAGACTTTACTAGGTTTGTAATGAGACGAAGATGGAAGAGACGTTTGTAGATAGAAGAAAGACAGTTCGAGGCAGAAATGCCGATATCGTGTATGCGACGATCTGGTGCATGAGCATAGATAAGGATGTCATCAGCGTATTGCATGACGTTAAAAATGATTTATTTTAACGTTGCAAATGCGTGCCAGCACACGCTTACATGACCACAACAAAACAAAAATGTAAATCATGTGTCGAGAAGTTGTGAACGGAGGAGGTGTTGAAGCAGTAAGGTTTGATAAATCGAGAGAGATCGCCAACTAGAAGAGAGAAAAGTAGGGGTCCTACGACTGAACCTTGTGGGATCCCGCAAAAAAATAGGAATGGGAAGAGAGGATAATGAATTTGAACAGACTCGAAAATAACATTCGGATAAATATGAGGCAAACCATGCTACGGAGGAGGAAGAGAAGCCGTAATCAAAACGAAGGCGAGACAAGAGGATGGAGTGGTCGACGATGTCGAAGGCGGATGATATGTCGAGGGAGAGGAGAACACTATATAAATCCTTGTCACGATTAATGAGTAGATCGTTGTAAACTTTCATACATGCGATTTCTGTGGAGTGATTAGAGCGGAAATCGGATTGGTAAGGAGAGTACAGATTAGATGAAGATATATAAACGTTGATCAGTGTTAAGGTAAGGCGCTCTAAGAGCTTGGAAAGAGTAGGGAGGAGTGAAATGGGCCGATAGCTAGAAGGAAGTGACGGTTCGAGCGATTGTTCTTAAAGTGGAAACGAACGATGGAGGATTTCCAATGTGATGGAAAGATACGACTGCGGATTGATGAGTTAAACAAGGTTGTGAGGAAATGGGATATCGATGAGTATATGGATTTTAGTATGGGGATAAGCAGGGGATCGGCAGGTTAGGTTTTGTTTGACAAGAACATGATGATAGATGAGACTTCGGTAGGTAAGACACGAAGAATATGAAAGTTTCGGGAAGATGAGGCGAGAAATTAGCAGTGCGATGGCATAGAGACGGGGTTGTGAGAGATCAACGTGGATACTTTGGTCTGAAGAAATGACGAATAATCATGGGGATTGATGTTGTAAGGCGAAATGTTTTTGGCGAAAAGAAAGGCAAGATCATGAGTAAATGATAATGTTTTTATGGAGAAAGATAGAGACGATTTAAGTAAGGCGGATCAGAGGAGGTGGAGATCAAGATTTCTCCAAGTGCGACGTAGGATGGTGGGTGTGTGAAACGAGGAGTGATTGGAAGTAAGATTAAAGGTGACGAGAAAGTTGTCGGATAGACCATGATCGGAGATGTGCAGAGAGGTGTAGGCAGCGAAACGATCAGGTACAGCTATGATGTCGAGTGCCCCTCCAAATATATGTGTGGGGGCAGTGGAGATGAGTTTGTAATTTTAGTTAGATTGAATGTTGATGATCCGGATTGAATCAGTAGAAAATGGGCGGTAGAGGCGGACGGTATACAATGGCGAGATCTAGAGTGATCGGGTTAGAAGAACGACAAGTGAGCAATTCAAAAGAGCAAGGTGTGAAAGGGGGATTGATTTTGCGAAGAGACACGGGGTGACTCGCGAATGGGACGATGCCGCCATGATTAGAGAATTTAGAAGGGTATAAGCTGAGGGGGCAGGCGGATTCGACTAGAGAGCAAAAGGCAGAGAGCAACCGGCAGAGAGCAAACGGCGAATGAAAAGGTCGTCGGAATCTGAGTGCCAGGATTCGGTGAGGCAGAAGAGATCGATGGATTGCTTGTTGAATAGGTTGAGGATAAGATCGGATTTATTGAGAATAGATCTAGTGTTGAGGAGGCCAAAGCGGAAACCGTGTGTGGTGGCGAAAGAGTCTAGTGGAGACGACACATAGAGGAAATGGAGCGCCGTCGAATTTTAGGACGGGTGTGGACAACTTGAAATTTTCCATCTGTTTCGGATAGAGAGTGATGTTCCGCCGTTTTCCTCGCGACGGCGTTTTTTGATGCGGGCAGAAGAGAGTTGTGCGATTTCAAAAGGGGTGCGATCGGGGAAAATTCGAGTGGTTGAAGAGGACATTAGTTTAAATCGTTGAGAGAGGACAGAAGACGCGTGAGAGCAATGATTGAAAACAATTTTTAGGAGGGGGCTGGGAAGGATTAGATTGATAAGATTTGTTTAGACGGATGAATGCAACAGGAGAAATGTCCTTGAAAAAGGATGGTTTATTCGCAGGAACAATAGACGAGAGGATGGATCTGAAGGCGGACACATCGTGGTCGAGACGTGCTTGTGGAGATACTGAGTTGAAAGGAATGATATTAGTGACGATGACGCAACGATCGATAGAAGGAAAGCGCTTCCGTGAAGAAGGACGACTGACGTAAGTGGGTGAGATCACGATAGAAGAGCCGACAGTTGATGATTTGGAGGGATTTGGTTTGACGACGGGAGGCATAGAGGATAATGGTAATAAAGAGGGTGGCAAGCGATGTGAGGAAATGTTAGGAGTGGAAGGATCGTGGAGGTTGGTGGAGGTGATTTTGATTGAGGGATGTAGGCTATTGAGAAACGAGACGTGAAGGACGGGATGGGGTGTGGGGGAGTGAAGATGACATGGAATGGGAAGTGTATATGTAGGCAGGGTCGATGGGTCGAGAAAGGACATTAGAAACGACGGGGCAGTTTGAGTGGACGTGTTGGATGTTGATATGTGCTTATTGGAAAGTTTGCGGATTAGTTTGTTGGAGACTCTCTATTTCACTCTTCATTGTATTTATCATCTTAGCAGAACAGTAGCCACAGTAGAATTCGTTGTCTGCAAGGCAAGATGCCTGGGATTCTGAAGTCCAAATACTTACCCACGTGTGACAATCATTGTTTGAGCAAAGGACTTGTTGTTCAGATCCATTGGAAATATCTCGAACATCAGTGTTAGACGCGACATGGTTGAAAACTTGAGACTTTTATTTTCCCGACCCATTTGTATATAGTCGTTTGATTCGTGAACGTCGGTCGTAAATCAGTTCTTTCCGTATCGGTTTTTTGTTGCTCAGTGCTTTAAGATTGCATATATTATTGTATGTATTTTAGATTGTAAGTAGTTGTTTTATCAATATAGTTTAAATAAATTAGGATTGATCTGGAACTGGATTGATTTGGAACTGAATTGATCTGGAACTGGATTGATCTGGAATGTACGTATTTTATATCTCGAATTTTTTTCAGTAATATAATGACAGTTAAAATTATATTGGAAAGTTTTCTGAGTTCTCCCCATCCAACATTGACAACCTCGAGTCTGATCGTGATGAAAAACTTACTCGTGTAGTAACGGTGAATCCTTACTAGCAATCAAACAGATTAATTAAAATTTTGATATCGTCCGTTTTCTACCCAAAATTCGGTGGAGACAATTTCCCATCCTCTTTTTCTTATTTGACCACCTCTTCACTCAATAAAAAATTGTCTTGGTTATTATAAATTCTTACAATAAAATTTTTAAACAGCTTAAACACACAACTAACGACTTGCAGACTAACAACTTGAGAAGTTTAGCGGAGACTTATCCAAGGACACACAATGAAATCGGTGAAAACTCGCAACAAACAGACAGACGATGGCTATATTCAGTTGGAAGTTGGATGCGACAAGCAGGGATGCGATGTTTGGACACTCTTAAAGGTGAAAAAATTGATATTGCAAGATACGAAAGTAAACATTTCATTTGTGGTTATTGCGTGTGTAACGACACACGATTGGATATAACTGAACTGTCGAGGAGAAAAGCGATGAGTCGGCGCCATCTCTTCATGTTGTTGAACAGCGTCAAGCAAAAATCTCCCACTGCAATTCACAACAGCCCCAACCAGCATATTATCAAACTTTTCAAACTTCACATGAAAAATGTGTAGATCTAAACACGAATACTCTGAACTACAAAGAGAAAACACCTGATTTCACAGATTCGTTTGTCTCTGTAACATAATGTAGCGGACCTTATAATTCTTTAAAATCAACTAATCTGCGAAAAATCTGATCGGTAAAAAACAAGGAAGTAGGAAATGATGAACCAGGACGGTATACAATGGCGAGATCTAGAGTGATCGGGCTGGAATAACGACAAGTGAGCAATTCAAAAGAGCAAGGACTAAAAGAGAGAATGATTTTGCGAAGAGACGCGGGGTGACCGGCGAACGCGGCAATGACGTCATGATTAGAGAATTTAGAAGTGAATAAGCTGAGGGGGCGGGCAGATTCGACTAGTGAGCAACCGGCAGATAGAAGACAGCGAATGGAAAGGTCGTCGGAATCTGAGTGCCAGGATTCGAGGAGGCGAAGAGATCGATGCATTTGTTGCTAAATAGGTTGATGATAATATTGGATTTATGGAGAATAGTTCTAGTGTTGAGGATGTTGAGGCGGAAACCGTGTGTAATGGTGAAAGGGCCTAGCGGAGAAGACACAAAGAGGAAATGGAGCGCTATCGAATTTTGGGGCAGGTGTGGACTACTTGATAATTTCCGTCGATGTTTCGGATGGAGAGAGATGTTTCGCCGTTTTCCTCGCAACGGCGTTTTTCGATTCAGCGAAAGAGAGTTGGGCGATTTCGGAAGGTGTGCGATCAGGGAAAATTCGAGTGGTTGAAGTGGAGATGAGTTTAAATCGTTGGGAGAGGACAGAGGACGCGTGAGAGCGATGATTGAAAACAATTTTCAGGAGAGGGTCCGAAAAGGATTAGATTGAGAAGATTTGTTTATGCGGATGTATGCGACAAGAGAGATGTCGTTGAAAAATGAAGGTTGAAAAAAGGAGATAAGATATGATAGTCATACAAGAAGGTAAATCGATTAATCGACGAACTTGACGGAGATTGCGGAGTATCAAGATAGATGAGTGTACTTTATCTCTAACAAAAGGTTTAAGTGAAAGTCGGTTGTCGAAATGGAAGCCTAGAAAAACGAGATTATCAACGATAGAAGAATTGTAGAATTTAATGATACGGAGGGAGGTTCTAAGTCGAGGCGTCGAGGTAGGATCTACATAATTTTGGATTTATCAGGATTCAGAGAAAGGCGAAGTGAAGAAAGATGATTGTAAATTGAGACAAGACAGTCGGAAGCAGAAACACTAAGATCCTGAATACGATAAACAGGTGCATGATCATAGATGAGAATGTCATCAGCATATTGCTTAAAATGAAAGTTAGATGTATGAGAAAACGAAGGCAAATAACCGAAAAGAAGAGAGAAAAGCATAGGGCCTAATACTGAGCCTTGTGGAACACCGGACGGGATGGACGAAGGATGGGAGAGAGAAGAGTTAGAATAGACGCGAAATGTACGGTTTGATAGATACGAAGAAAACCATGATACAGTGGGTAAAGAGAATCCGTAATCATGACGAAGGCGATGGAGAAGAATCGAGTGATCGACGATGTCAAAAGAAGATGTTAAATCAAGAGAAACTATGACACTACACAATTTATGATCGCGCGATATGATTAAGTCATTATAAACTTTAAAACAAGCAATTTCTGTAGAGTAATTACAGCTAAAAGCGGCTTGGAAGGGAGGAAATAAGTTGGAGGAAAAGATATATGTATTAACTTGCTTGAGAACGAGACGCTCAAGGAGTTTAGAGAGGGTTGGGAGAAGTGAGATAAGACGGTACGAAGATGGTAGTGAGGAGTAAAGTAATTGCTTTTTGATGAGAGAATGAACAGTCGCGCATTTCCCGATGGAAGGAAATGTACGGCTACGGATAGACGAGTTTAACAATGTGGTTAGGAATGATGAGATAGATGAGCAGATATTTTTAAGCAAGTAAGTGGGAATTGGGTCAAAAGGAGAGATTTTATTAGGTTATGACAGCAGAACCGAAGCAACTTCATCAGACGAAACGGGAAGGTGAAAAAGCTCGGGGAGGGAAGTATTTAAAGAAAAGAGTGGCTACAAGGGGGCTACGGGTAGTAGGGAAAGTAAATTAAATAGCTTAGTTTGTAGATAAGAAGAAAATTCATCAGGATATATATTACAAGGAGTAGATAATCGTGAAAGAATTGAGTTTAAAATTTTCCAATGAGATTTAGAGTTGGAAGATGACTCGAGTTGATTTCGCCAAAACATAGTACGTTTAGTACGTATAAGAATGAGATGTGAACGGCGTAGAGAAAAGTAGGAATCACGGTGATTTCAAGGGAGTAAGTTGGGAGAACGTTTAAGAAAGCGATTATACACACGAAAATAGTGACGGATTCGACGCTTAGAAAGACTACAGTCAGAATCGAACCAGGGAGCATGGCGCAAGCGCTGAGAGCGTCGGAGTCGACTAGGCAGAAGTTTATTGATGATAGACATAAGTTCAGAATCAAACAGAATGCAGAGATCATCGGGAGAGAGATAGTTAAGAGGAAGCGAAAATAGTGAAGAATTGAGTAATGCTGTGCAGAGAATAGGGATATCGAGAAGTTTCCAGGGTTGACTTGGTGTGGATAATGGTGGAGGCAAAGAAGGAGGATGGGGACGAGTAGAAGTAAGAGTGGCGAGGAAATCATCGAACAAACCAGGATCAGTATTCGACAAGGAGGTATAGTCATTGAAGCAGTTAGGAACATCAATGATGTCGAGAACACCGCCGAGAATATGAGTTGGGCATCTTGAAAGTAATTTATAGTTGAAATTAGAAAAAAGATTAGTTAAAGTGATAGAGTCAGAGTCAGCCGGGCGATCAAGACGAATGTTAAAGTCACCGAGAACAAAAGAAGGAATATAAGACGATGAAAGTGTTGTGTTAAATGTTCTCTCCGAGCTCTCCAAGTGAAGTCTCATATAAGTTGTGATGCCTTGCGAGCTGACGATGGCACAGTGAATAATAATAACACTTATGATGTAAGCTGCGACCTCCCTTCAAACTTACTATTGGTAGAATCTATCAGTCGCCGTTTTCATCTACACTTTCAATGGCATGTCAGTTGACTAGATTACTTCATCTTGAAGAGTTATTGCGCTCAGTGACTTCAACGGTCTTGATGTCGACTGAAACACAGCTATCTGTAGTGATAGTGATAGCGACACCCTCGACATCCTCGATACCTGCAACACGCTTATGTTATACAGCATATAAAAGGTTTCACTAGATTATAAACATCATCCTGCTCATTACTGGACCTATGTTTCTCTATGCCTTTCTATCTTGTTAGTAATATATCATGTGGTTATCCGATCAGGAACTCCGATCATGTCGTTATGCGTGTTAGTATTGACGCCGAACTTGCCCGTCTTATACTGCCGTGCAACGTAAACTTAAATGTTGAACAAATCGAAAGTCAACGTAACATGTATTGTTACAAATGTTCGATATTGTTATGTTTCTGATTAGCAGTAGTGATCGAAAATTTGTAACAATAAATTTTACATTGATTTATATCGATTTGTTCAATGTTTAAAAACAATGGAGTCTGTTTACACAATAAACTTAAATGATCGATTTTGATAAAATCGTTGAGGAATATATGAGTCTATTCGTTAAAGCGTTGCAAAATATAAATTTCCGAGAAACAATAATAATAATAGATTTTCTTAATAAAGTAAATAACATGCACATAAACAAACTACAGTAATATTGACAAGACAGTTAAACATAATTGTCTTCGATCTTCACTCTTCACGTCTTCCACTCAAGCTACGGCCTCAAATCCATGGGGATCTGAGCCCCCCAACCGATCCAACACGCCGCCTTCCGACTGAACCACCCGGGGTCTTTCACACCACCTCCCCCCCCCGAAGAATCCAATCGGTGTAGACTATGCTGAGTAAACGATAGACGAGAAACTTTAGGAACCTTAGTCTTTGTTCTGGGGGACGTCCTCTTGAAAAGAAGACTAATACCGAGATAGCCCAGGTGCCCCAAAGGTGCACCTAGGTTTTCCCTTTCAACGACAGATGCTGAGCCTGTTTCAGAGCCCATCTAGCTCTCTTCAGGATACGTTTGAGTCTATCCAGGTCGTATGTTGCCAACCAGTTCACCGAAACGGTGAACCCCAGGTATTTTACTCGACTTGTGAAGGTAGGGAGTGGTTTTGAGGCAAAAATGGAGGAGTGCAGATAGTGCCAGTCTCTTGAGTTTTTTCTTTGTCGCAGGGGAGCCAAGAAAAACTACCACCTGCGATTTTGCGGAGTTTAAAATAAGATTGGATTGGAGTAGCGTGTCTTTTAATCTTGAAAAAAACGGCTGATGTCAGAGACAACGTCTTTACACCTGCGTCCAGTGAACATGGCTGTGGTGTCATCAGCGTACACCACTAGACGTTGATCACGCTGTTTAAATATTTTGAAGAGATTTATGGAGGCAGCAAGATACAAGATTAAAGAAAGTGGTGAACCTTGAGGCACACCCGTAATAGAGTAGAACTGACGCGCATCAGGGTCGTCTTCATAATAAAATCGCTTGGTGTACAGCAGTATCTCCACCCTGTTAACGATTCTCGCAGGCAACCCGAGGGACCTGAGAGAAGAGATAATAAATGGAATGGAAATGCGGTCAAATGCAGCGGAAAAATCAAGGATAACAGCCACAGTTAGCTGATGACTGTTCTCCTGACAAAACCGATGCACTTCACCAACTGCTGAATGAACCGAGCGACCTTTGACAAACCCATGGAAACCAGGTGGGATTAAATTTCGCATAATCAAATGATCGCGGATTCTACGCGCAAGCGCTTTCTCGTAGATCGAGACGAGGGAATTTTGAATCGAAATGGGCCGCAGATCTTTTGGACAAGAGACCGGATACTTTTTTTGATCAAAAATTATCTTGCTAATGTTGATGCCGGCCACATCGGATGGGATGTCTCATAGCATTGGGACGACAACCTCCATTCTTTGATCGGCTGTCAATAGCTGACAGACACGAGAAGAGAGTGGAGCGACGGATTTGGAGGTGCCCGGAAGAGGCCCTTAGGAGTTTAGAATATCTGTGATAGATAAGTCTCTACTCCTGAAGTCTCCCCAGGACGGGATTGGTTGCGGAGATTGCGTGACTCCATAATTGTGTAGGGCTAGTGACTCCTCCAAAACTTGATCAAGGTATATACTACCGATTCAGCCCAAAGCCCAATCCTTCCAACAAACAAACTTATCCTTCTTGAATATCTTCCAAAAGGAAGACTGAGAAGGGTTAAGACGAGCAATACTCGCACTATCCTTACTCAACTGGAAGCAATATCTTGTGCGCCAGTATTCAGACGAGAGGGTCAGTCTAGCGGAAGAAGCGAGATTAGGAAGGTTCAGCAATTTAGCTAGGACCTAGACCCTCTGCATTATAAAAAATTATTTTGTCCTCAACACATATCTTCATAAAATTAAGAAGCATTTGCCACTAAGTCTATCCTCTATATTTCTGATCTCACAGTGAAGTTTTACCGAACTCTTAAGTCTTAAATGCCGCTATTCATTTGATTTGGATAATCTTCCGTCAATTATTCTTAAAAATCTTACTCATAGCATTTACATTGCATTATACAACATATTTTCAGTTTTTTAGAAAATAAAATCATCCCATATGACTGGAAAGCCTAAAAAACTGTAGACACTATGCTCGCTACTAACGGTCGATTATCCGGATTTATTATTGCTATTTGAATATGTGAATTCTTTAAAATGAGTTGTCTATAAAGTTCCATGCGCATCTACAAAAACTGCTTTCACATATTCTATTCCAATGTTCTGAGTCTTTAAAGAAGTTAGATGAAATCAAAGCAATAGTACATCTTAAAAATCTTGACATACTGTTTTTACTGTAACTTGGTTAAATTGCAATATTCTGGACTCTTCAATTGGTATTCACGGTTATTCTGAAATTCGTTGTGATCGGCGTATATCAGAGGTAGGGGTAGGTGCATATATACGTGATAATCTTATTTATGGTGTAATTAAGTCTTGTGTTGACGATTATGGAAATGAAATCTTATGGTTTGAGGTGATGGATGAACGATCGCATTTGCATTGTTTAATATAGCCTTGGTCCAATACATCCCGTGTTATCATGTCGTTGAAAGTTTATTGTTCTAATGTTATTGATAACTTAATTTGCTGAGATTCCAACCCTCCACATATGAATTGAATTTCTTATACCGCGTGTCAGGGATGTGATTATGAAAAATCTGCCTTACAAGATGCAATCAATGAGCTTATTCTCTGTTAGTTTGTCCATTGTGGTATTCGTTTTCGTAATAACTGCATTCCCTCCTAGATTTATGTTATGTACCAATAATTATGTCGTTAACTCATCAAACTACGGTTTTCCATTAGGCTCAAGCGATCACTACACTCTACAGATCATTATATTTGGTCATGTTTCGAGTTTGGCCAGTTTAAAGAAAACGATTAGTGTAATGAATGCTGATTACGATAAAATTAGTGTGATATTGAGTTTGGTAAAGTTGCCTTGTGTGGGAACAGTTGGTGCTTATGTAATTTGGTCATTCTTTCACGTAACATTGACTAATCTGCTTTACGCCTTTTCCCTTCGGGTACTACGTAGACCATATTCTTCCAAACCCAAATGGTTCGATAACGCGTTGACATGTGCTATCAGAGAACAAGTTGGTGCTTTCCAGCTATATAAACGTGGTATTGGTTCATGCAAATCTTATACTACTATTCGTCATTGGGTAAGTCAAATAGGTTTTGCTTTGAAGAGGTGATAAACGATTAAGGAGGTAGTACAGAGTATCTCTGAAAAACTGTCATTTATATTCGAAGCCAAAATCAAAAGCATCTAACCACTTTACCGAAACAACATATTTTGCCACTAGATCCGAGTTAGTTCTGAAAAGATTTACAGATGACAACGAATTTACTCCATGTGAGTAGGCATCACTCAAATTAATCGAAATGACCACATGATCTCAATGACCTCTTGACTCAAGATAACGTAATCGATCGATAATGTCATATGGTATAGTAAAACATAATTCGAATGTGACCTCAGTGAAAATCTTGACCTCTGACTAACACGCTGCTTAATAGCTAAGCTGTTTATTAAGCAACTTCTTTATCAAGTAGCTTTAAACTCTCGACATCTGAGTTATCAAAAAGTGTGAGTAGTTTAATTGATAGGTGGCATGTTGAAGTCTTCAAGTACAACAAATTTATCACTATAACTAGTTATCTCCATTAAAGTATGCATGCTATCTAAGTTTGATCTAGAAGAACGAGACAGAGTTAATACAGTTATTGGGTGTTGACCATATAATTTGATGCACAAGGTTTCATTGTGGTTAATAGGATAACTGAGTTTCAACAATTCGAAATTGAAGCCTATTAAAGATATATGCGATTACACCTCCTCCAAGCTTACCTGCTCTATCACTCCTACTTATGTTATATTCAGCAATAGATGTATCTGTGTCTGCTACTGACAAGCTAAACCATGATTGTGTAAAAATACATCCGGTATTTTATTACACATAACTTATTAAGCAAACTACGAATATTTGAATAAACGATTTTTGAGTAAACCGTTAGTTTTGATCGACTTGAATGAAGAATATTGAAGAGACTTTCGAAATTCAGGAATACACCGATCGAAATTAAAGCAAGGTAGGACAGTAAATATTTCACGTCTTAAGCGGATAGCGTCACAGCGGTAAGAATATTAACAGGATTAGATACCTTCGTCAGTGCTTTCAAATGGATGTGTAGACGCCTCCGAACTACTCGAAAATTTTGTATCATCATCAAATTTTAATAATATAGATTTTCTTAAACCAAATTAGTACATGGGGATATAAGCGTCATTAAAAAGAAAAGAAGAAAAAGAAGATGTGTCAGATATTCTTGGGATTTCGTTCTGTTTAGTCCTCCAATTTATGAAATCAGGTCTAGTGGGATCTGAGGTCACTAGCCAATCCAACACCCCGTAATTCAACTAAACCACCCGAGGTCTTTCAACCCCCGAAGAGTCCAATCGAGGCAGACTATGCTAGGTAAACGAGATACGAAGAGCTTGAGAAACCTTGGGTGGTTTCTCAAGATTCAAGAACTATGACAAGATTCAAGACCACAGACGCCACAATTTTTTGTGAGAGAACAGTAAGAGGCCCAGTGCTTCCAACCATGGCACTGGTCGCAATGCGGGTATGTTAGGTCTGCTGAATTCATGATAGAGAAGCGCAAGTTATACCTAAGAAAGGGGTCGAAATTTGATTTAGTTAACATTTCTGCTTGCTCAAGCGGGGCAGAACAAAATCCGATTGGAAGGGGAAATTTACTTTTCCTTGTGACTGATCTAAAATTAGTAACTTTAAAGACTGACTTTAAAGCATCTATATTTTTCTCTTCTAACTGTGATGGAAAGTTAGTAATTCTAATTGAAGCAAGAATGTGTTTAGAATGAATGTCACCCATTTGTTTTAGATTTGAATTAAAGAATGTAATGTATTCCGTTAATATATCGGCAGTAGAGAAAGAGATCTTAATCTCTGACTCATATAACTTAACATAATTAAACAGTATTCTATTGGTGTACTTGTCAGCAAACGGTCTGAGAAAAACTTTGAATAGATTATGCCTTTTCACAGGCTGTGTAAGTGATATAATAATCAAATTTTTGGGTTTAGGGATTGGGGGAGTATCCCCGCACCCTGCAAATTATCCAGTAACAACACTAACCTGATTATCGGGATTAGCAGAAAAAAAATCATCCTTTTCCGTGCTAGTTTGTCGATTTTGTTTGAATTTTTGCTTGAAAAATTGATATCGTTTAATCCTCCGAAACTATGCATTGCTTGAAATTTTGTATTCATCAAATTTTTCCCACCCCGCTCTAATCAACAAGCTAGCGGTTTGAATCAAAAAATGTTCAACGAGAAAGCGTGTGTCGGAAGTTCAAAGAACTCTACTATCACAGCAAAATTCAACGAAAATGAGCTAGTAATGGACAGTTCATCTAACAAAGATAAGTTATCTTCAACCAAAATGGAATCTGTGAGTAACGATTTTTGTTTGCATGTTGACGGGGTACTACTCCCCGTCCCTAAACTACTGAATCTTTGTGTGGTAAAAATACTTAAGCCAATGGAAAAGCACAATTATTTCAAAATATTCTTGAAAACTTTGGTAAATATACATGAGAACAGGGTGTTATTTCAAAATGTGATGTTTTATGACTCTTCCATTAGAATCTCTTTTTCAACCCCTGATTATCTACAAGAATATATGGTTTTCTTTTCTGAAAATTACAGTAACATCGGTTCTATAGAAATAAAACCAATCATGTCCACTCTAAAATTAATTAATTTCCCTCCTCAACTGGAGGAGGACTTCAATTCGTTGAACAATAAATTTACAACAAGCAACATAAGACAACTCAAGGAGAGGGACGGCTTATCCCTCCCAATCGCCTTTTGTTCAGCGTAAATGAGCCATGCCAGATTATTATTGAACAACAATAACAACCCCTTTATGGGATATAATTTGAAATTCGTATTAATAGACGAGGACAATCTAACTTACCCCCACTGTGGCGGATGTCATATGTGGGGACACTGGAAGTCCTCATGTGCCTTCCCCCAGAAATGCGGGGTTTGCGGACAAGACACTTGCCCAGATTTTGTGGCGGGTATTAAATGTTCGGCCCTTGCGTTCTGCACTAACTGCAAGCTAAACCACCCAGCGTGGTCAAGGAGATGTAAAGCTTTCATAGTTTACAAAACTCTGTTTGTTACTTCTCCTCCCAGATCCTTTGCTGCAGCTACTAACAAAAATGCTGACTCTGGTAAACTCTTCGATTCTGACATCATCCGTTTGATCGATTATAGCAAACGTTCTACATTAGCCTCCATGGAGGAGCTAATCAGAAATTTGGTTAATTCATTCCTCGGGACGCCAGTTGTTCATGCAACTCCACCAATTCCAGCAACTAAGAAGAGGGGGCTTCGGCCCCTCTTCTTAGTTGAATTCAACAAATTCAACTAAGAAGTTGGGGGTGGATTGGTAGTATAGGCCTAGACAGAGTCTTGGAGGAGTTACTATCTCTACACAATTATGGAGACACTCAATCACCGCAATCCAATCCCGCCTTGGGGAGACTTCAGGAGTAGAGATGTATCTGTTCCGGATATACTCAATGCCTGGGGGCCTCTTCCGGGCACCTCCAAAACCGTCGCTCCACTCTCTTCTCGTCTGTCAGCTTTTGACAGCCGAACAAAGAAGGGAGGTGGCCGCCACAATTTTATTAGCCACCCCATCTGATGTTTTTAGCATCAACATTAGTAGAAGAATTTTTTACCTAAAAATATCCGGTCTCATGTCCTAAAGACCTGCGGCCCATCTCGATTCAAAATTCCCTAGTATCCATCTACGAAAAAGCGCTTGCGCGTAGAATCCGCGATCATTTAAGTAGGCGTAATTTAATCCCACATGGGTTCCATGTGTTCGTCAAAGGTCGCTCGGTTCATTCAGCAGTAGGTGAAATGCATCAGTTCTGTCGGGATAATAGCCATCAACTTGCTGTGGCTGTTTTCCTTGACTATTCTGCTGCATTTAACCGCATCTCCATACCTTTTATTATCTCTTCTCTCAGGTCCCTCGGGCTGTTTGCGAGAATTGTTAACAGGGTGGAGATACTGTTGTACACCAAGCGATTTTACTACGAAGACGACCCTGATGCGCGTCAGTTCTACCCTACAGCGGGTGTGCCTCAAGGTTCCCCGCTTTCTCCTATCCTTTATCTTGCTGCTTCCAGAAATCTTTTCAAAATATTTAAACGCGATCAACGTCTAGTGGTGTGCGCTGATGACACCACAGCCCTGTTCTCTGGACGCAGGTGTAAGGACGTAGTCTCTAACATCAGCCGTTTCTTTTTAAGATAAAAAGACCAGTTACCCATATCCAATCTTGTTCTAAACTCAGCTAAATCGCAGGTGGTTGTCTTTCATGGCTCCCCTACGACAAAACCATTTGCTCCCTTTCGAGCAAATGGTTTATTGATTCAGGCGCTACAAAACATATAACTTATGAAATAAATGCAATGCACTCAATTCACTGGAGTTCTTTGACAAGGCGGATATCTTGTAAGTCGGCGATGGCATAAAAGTATCTGCGGTAAGTCAAGGCACCGCGGTAATAAAACTGGAGAGTTTTAATAACATCACATACGATATTAAAATGCAAAATGTACTGTACCTTCCTAAAATATGCTGCAATATCCTTAATGTTCGAGCAATTAATATGAGGGATTACACGGTTGTTTCCATCAAATTTGATGCACAATCTCTGATTAAGATGACAGAAATTTCTGGCTGTGAGATGACTCACAGCCAGAAACCGAAATTAGTATACAGACCGTCGGTTATATGACACATGACGTACATACATTATCTGATTTTGAATTAACTGATAGTTTATCGAACGCAAATAGTGATAATCATGAATCGGACGGAAGTTTTCATTATGAAACAGAAGTATAAAGTTACTTTTGTGAAACAGATCAAATAATTACGCCCACTATAAACAAACAGATGATACCGGAAAAAGGCCGGCTAGTTGTCAGTGGATCGGTTGATTTAGATGTTCTAGATGATCTGGCGCTATCTAAAAGTAGTGATAACGAAGAGGAGGAAGTCTAACGCTATCGATTATGTACATTATACGGAGAGGTTAACTACATTTTTCTAATTTAAATACTTGGACCTTGTTAATTTGCATTTTCAGTTTGTTTGCTTTTATTTGATTTCATTCTTTTTTCGCAATATTCAACTTATTATTAATATTATTTTTGACTTTTATTGATTTTGCTATATATCTTTCATTTTATCAATCTTTATGTCGACGTATTATTAATTTTATTAGAAGTGATCTTGATTCATATTTTTATCTTTTTAAATTTTAAACATTATTAATAAATTATAATTTTATTTTTTATATTTTGCCAGTTATTGGTAGCGAAGTAGAACAGTTTCCTTCTTCTGAAACTAAAAAATAGCCTGAATTCTTCCGTTTTCAGGCAAACGTCATTATTACATTGCAAATCTTGTAATGTGCCCAAATTATATTATTTGTGTTCAACATCGAACACGGGATTCACAAACGCAGGATTTGCAGGATCGACACTACAATTTTAAGAACAATAATTTGATAATTATTGAAGGTAATTGGATTTTTTCTAGAACATTTTTAAAGTCCAGCAAAAGTTGATGAATACGAACATTTAGTGCAGATGAATTAAAGAAAAAGCCAAAGAGAAGTGAGTGTTTAATGTTTTCAAATTAGAAATGTATTATCGTACTTGACGTTGCTTTTTGAAGACAACGACAAAAAATGAGCAATTTTAAGTCCATCAGTTAATAACTAACGATAAATTGTCAAATTACTTAATCCAGTTTCTGCTGGATTTTTAATTTTCACTTTTTATGTACTTTTTATTGCACAGATAATTGAATGTCATTAGAAATGACGGTCTGGTATTTTAAAAGTTACATCTGACAGTATCGATAGGTACTGAATCAATAAACAGCGATTAAAAATTAAAAATTAAAATTTTTTTAAAAATTCTCTTGTGCTATATCTTAAAGCACAATCAGAATTTTACAGCGAGCTCTCCCAGTAACGGCACCACATTCATAGAAACTAAAGGGAGTTTACCCTTATTTTACTTTTTACACCTAACGTTCAGTCCCTCAAATGTCCGTATTGTTAAGTCAAGCAGCTTTTGAGCTGCTGTTTAAGATAATTTAAGTTTCTCACAACTTTCCCAGAAATGTAAGCCAAGAAACCTTTTATTCTATAAATAAATACGAATGTTGATCAAAATCGATCAACATTCGTTTTCGATAATTTATAAAGTAGGTGTCGAGCATCGCTGCATTGACGTCCGGCAAATGAAACGTTGAGTTTGCAAAGTGATAACTCATGTAATCCACAATGTCAGTTTAATGTAAACATGATGTCATTTTGGAGACATACATGCCGTGTTTGTAAATTTCATCACACGCATATGGCGTTCACACAATGTTTTTTATAGCAGTAGTCCAATATAATATTTGATTAATAGGATCAAACGACCACACGTTATTTCGTCCACTCGATATTGCCATTTTAGAGTCATTCATCTGAAAAATCTTAGATATAGTTATTAGTGAATCTTAAATAGTCCCTTCTCTTGGCTAGGCTTTCAACTACAGAATGACGTGGTAGTTTGTAAGAGTTTCGGTTGGTGAATATGACGAATTAGGAAGCAGTTCTATCTCTTCTTGGCTATCGATGCAACGTTCAACATGAGAAGGGCGTTATTGTAGTGAAATACTGTTTTTTAAGTTGTCGTATTTCGTCAATTGCATTATAAATGCGGTCAAGTTGATTCAAATAGGCGTCGCTGCCAATGTTAAACAGCCTCTTGCAATTTTTGCTTAAAATTCCGCCACTGTTGAACTTACCATTATCATTCCAATATTGCAATAATTATGCGAAGTACATAATTCAAATCAAGATTATACTGTTTCGTGTTTTCAACTATATCGTCATCATCCCCAGCAACATCAGCCGACAAATCAACAATCAAACTCCAGAACAACTTTATGCATCCGAACTTGAACAAATGCAGACAGTGGGATTTCATAACCGTGATACAAATCTGAGAGTGATTCTTGCATCTATGGGTGACGTAAATATGGTTGTAGAACGTAAATCGTTTTTTTTTAATTACTTTGCTAATCGGCAAAAAAATGTGATAATTCACATATTTGAATATTTTCAAATATTCAGATTATTCAATAATTTTTTCATATAATTGTTTAATTCATCTGTAGATACGAACAATTTGATAGCGTTTATCCACAGATTCGAAATAATTTTTCAATTGACTTTTGAAAAACAGTACTTGTTATATGAGTACGAGGGTTGCCTTTTATATTTCTGGATTAGAGAACAAAAACAAATATTAATCATCGAAAATCACATTATTATTTTTCAAAATATTCCCCATGAAGATCTATACACTTTTACATTCGTTTGAACCAATTGTCGAAGCTATTTTTCCACTCTGATTGAGATATCTCTAAAACATGCATTCTGAATACAGCAACCGCTTCTTCAGTTGTCGAAAAACGTTGAGCTCTCTGTTTGTTTTTTACGTGCGGGAATAAAAAGAAGTCGTTTGGTGAAAGGTCAGGACTATATGGCGGATGACTCATCAAATCGATGTTTTGGGTGCTCAAAAATGCAGTTGTTTGAGCCGATGTCTGAGAGCTCGCATTGTCGTGGTGTAGAGTGATCCGTCTTCGGCGGTTGGTTTTCCTGATTTCTTGGAGGACAACTGGCAAACAGATTGTTGTGTACCACTCAGAATTGACAGTTCTGCGTTGTTATAGTGATACGGTTGCGACATGTTCAGTTTTTCCGAAAAAACATGCGACCATTTGCTTGGAAGTGCTTCGTGCGCGAACAACTTTTGTTGGATTTGGCTCATAAAATCGACTGCTGTTTACTTTCGGGCTCATACGCGTAAATCCACAATTCATCATCTGTCACGATGTCATAGACGTGCTTTAAGCACCACGATCTACTTTCCGAGCATTTCTTTAGACCAATCGACACGAACCTTTTTATAAGCGATTGACCAATTGTGTGGCATCCAACGCGAACAAATTTTTTTGACAGTTAAATGTTCATGCAATATTGAGTGTATGCTGGTTTCACTAATGCCTAAGGTTGTCTCTATCTCACTATAGGTCACATGACGATCTTGCAATATCAGTTCGCGCACAGCATCAATGTTTTTCGGAACAACAACTGATGTTGGACGACCTTCACGAAATTCGTCTTGGACTGAACTTCGACCACGATTGAATTCACCATACCATCGATAAACACTGGTCCTTGATGGAGCTTCATCGCCAAAAGTTGAATTAAGTTCATTCATGCACTGCTGCTGAGTTAATCCACGTCGAAAGTTGTAAAAAATAATCGCACGAAAATGTTCACGATTTAATTCCATTCTTAGGGGCAGATGAATCTTTTAATTTGCTGTAAACAACACAAATAGCGCTCGTATGTCAAAACGTTCTGAGTACCTATAACCCCAAAAACTTTAAACTTTACAATAGAGCTGTCAGTTGACAGATTGCAACACCAGAGTAGCCAAATCCCGAAATATAAAAGGTAGCCCTCGTATAACATTCTAGAAACTATTTTTAATAAAATTATTCTATTTACAATAGCCGATTTTTAATATTAGCAGTCATATGAAAGATTAAATGCGTAATGTAATGATTTTTGCGTATTCGAAGTAATAATAAAGATTTTCTTAATAAAAATACATATGCAGAAAAATTATGGTCTAAATAAGATATTAAGACAAAACATAGCTTGATGTAATTATTGCAGCGTTTGACATTTCCAGTCTTCAGTAATTTACCAAATTAGTTGGAACATGTGCACACTAGTCACACCAACGCGCTACCTTCCGACTTAACAAATCAGGGTCTTTCACACACCTGAGGATACTGTCTAGTCGGATGATGGTTGGTAGTCGCGATGTGAGGAGCTTCAGAAATCTTAGTATTTGCTCGTGAGACAAATAGAAAAGAAGACAAATCCCGAGGTTGCCTTTGTACACCAAATACGTATCTGAGCACTCCTCCTTAACGACAGACGCTGAGACCGTTTCAGGGCTCATTTAACTCTCTTCGGGACACTTGAACATAAGTCTGATCTGGCCGTCCATTTAATCGTAATGGTAAACCCCAAGTATTTTACTTGATGCCCGGTGCTGTAAATGTTGTGATTACAGGTGGTGGTTAGCAGTCAGCCTACTCAACAAGGTTTCGATCGACTTTATAATATAAAAAATTCGTTGGTGAAAAATCATAAGGATATCGTCCATCGATAGATCATAGCTCTTTGCGGCATCGTTAAACTCTTTTGTAACATGCTGTCTTCTTTCCTGCTCTCGCGATGCTTGTACGAGTTAGGAGGAGCATATTTCGAGGTATTTATACCCTGCGAAAAGACACGTGATTACGTGTGGGAAGTAAGCTGTGCTCCTGTGCAAGATAGTAGAAGACAGTTGATAGAGTTATGATATTTTTTAACTGCTTATCAAGAGTTATACTTCCAATGTTGTTTTGACAATATAACAAAAACAGAAAAAGATCTTTTTTACTATAAAAAAGATCTTTGATCTTTTTTAATTTTAAACAATTAATCACTGAAAGGTTATGTAACCAGGAATTTAAACATATTTCAGGGAAGTATGTTCTACTTGCCCAGAAAAGAGAGATAGATATTCATTATGAAAATGTAATCATATGTATAATAAAATGATTACTTTTTTTAATAAAAAGTAATCATATGTGACATGTACTGTATAGTACCGCATCACTAGAAGACTTATATATACTCTTTATAGAAAACATATTTAAGTTGTATCTATTGAGTAGAAGCCTTCTGTTATCTATAGCTAAGAGAGGATAAATGTGACCACCAAAACAAAACCTATAGGGAGTAAACAACTTGTTCAAATAAGACCCATACCAGTTTGTTTGATGATTACACTTGGGATAAAGGTATTATCTGAGGGCGGACACCTTTTTAAAGTGCAGGTTGATCATTTGACCCAATCTCACTTGAGCGCCGTTTCCTCAGATATTACCTCTACCCCTTCCTCTTTAACTAGTAGATCCAAAACATAAAAACAAAACCGCTTACTAAGAGGTAGAAAAAAAGAAAATATTTTTTTTTATATTTACAACACAAATCAAGGCTGACCTCTATTTCCGTCCTTTCTTCCTAGAGGATTGTGGCTTTCCATTGTTTTGCGTTCTTACCGCCATTTGATCCCTAGAGGGGTAAGCATGTTGTGTGTAAGGCTGAAGCTGTATATGAGGCCGATTAAGATCCAGGCCGATACGTCTGGCAAAGTCCGCATCGACCCCCAGTCACACGAGTTAACTGGTGTGCCACTGCTTGCCATCCATGGGTAACCGCCATGAAGATTGTTACCACACTACGGAAGAACAACTGGTACCATTCTTTTGCCACATTGTATTCCAGCTCTTCTTCCGACATAGCTTTCATCATGCCGAGATATGCCGATAGCTCATGTGTATCCCTTGCCTTCGATTTAGGGTTATCGAGAGCAGCTTCTACTCTTGTGATGAGCTCCGCAGTGTCTTCTTTAGTGAAATTGTTCTCAAGTACAGGAGTCATTGTCACATCTGGAGTCGTCTGGGCCTTGCTTGATTGAAGGTCGTGAACATTACGCTTTAACCGAGCGATCGCACGCACTATCTGTTCTAGCATCTGCTGCTGTTCAGGTAACATGGCTTCCGATAATGTTCTGTAGACAGAAATATTCGAGTTAGATCGTTCCGTTGCTGAATGAGTATTGAGAAAAAATTTCTGCTGTCTTCCTTCCTGCTCCGGCGATGCTTGCACCAGCATCGCCAGAGCTGGTGCCAGACATGCTGGTTGTGATAACCCGCAGTTGGAGGGCAGTTTGGCAATATCCCTTGCAACTTTATTATTATACACAAACTTTGTTGCAAACTCTCTTTTAATCTTTCGGTCAGGAGTTTCATTAGAGTCATCCATTTCCCAAATGCTTCTAGCTCCGTATTTTACTTCAAATCTGTCTGTGAAGTCAGGTCTGACCTCTTCTCTGCAGAGTATATGGTCTAATAGTGTTATTGCTGTATAATTCAACTCTCCAAAGGAACCTTTCACAAACGCCGTCCCTGCGCAGACCCTTGATAGTCTACTAGCTTGGGAAGCCATTGTCCTCATCACCTTCCCACCGCCGACAGCACCGCAGATGGCCATTGAAGTGAGAAATGCTCTATTATCCTCAGCTATTTTCTCTAATCCTTCATATATGGACTCAAATGTCGTCCCGGTCAGTGAGGTGAAGATTGTTACCCAAATGCTTTTATCTACTTTTACGGGATTGTCACTCATTACCTCCATATGTTGTTCAGCCTTACATCGGAAACACGGAATTTGAAAGATTGCTTCACAGGACAGCATGTGTTATATCGCTCATTCTTTCATCCATTTACTAAAATAATCTAGCATGCAAACACATATCTCAGTATATAATCTAAATACTATCGTTCACTTCCTTATGTATGAACTAAAATAATGTAGCATGCAAACATCTCAGTATATAATATAAATACTGTAATGTGTAACTTTCTTCAATAATGTGATCTCTTTTTTGTTCATTTGTTAATTTAAAATATTTGATAAATGTAAATATCTAACAATAAAAATATTGTTTCCTTTTTGATTAATCTTGTTGAATTATAAATTCACACCCCAACTGATGATCCGAAAATATCAATCATAAAATGCTTGTAACTGTATAAATCTATTCTTTGAATAAAAAAATTAATTAGTATATAAAACATATATTAACGTAATTGAAAAAATAATATTAATTAACGTAATCTATACAAGGCGGTATTATCAGTGTGGCCCTGTAGCTACATAACTTTCGGGTAACTAGACTTTTAGTAAACTTCCAAAATGTATTCGCTAGGCACCAAAATAATGTAGCATGCGAGCCCATGTGCTCAGTAAGTAACCTAAATACTGTAATGTGTAACTTTCTTCAATAATGTGATCTCTTTTTTGTTCAATTGTTAATTTAAAATATTTGATAAATGTAAATATCTAACAATAAAAATATTGTTTCCTTTTTGGTTAATCTTATAAAAGTTTTGCAAACCAATAAAAAACGTTTCTTATATCAGAACGACAGATATGTAGTGCCAGTCTTAATTTGATTTTTCTATCGCCAAGTAAATATGGATTTTATTTTCACTGCCACTTTTAACAGAATAATCTAAATACTATTATGGATGACTTTTTCAGAGAATGTGATCTCCTATTTGTATCTTTTTTATCCCCAATCGATTAAACAAAAATAGCAATCATAAAAATTCGAGGAATAAATCTATTCCTTTAATAAAAAATTTAATTCGTATATTAACGAATTAATAATAATTAACGAATCATTGATTTTATGAATTTCTCAGCGGAGAATAAGATTATACAGCGTGAATTATTCTGTTATACTCATTGAAGTCAAACTCAAAATATATAAAATTAAATATCGACAACGTTCTATCAATGATCACATTTTAATATACGCATTGAAATTTGAGTGAACACCATGTTTTCTATTGTCGTCTATATAATATAAATAAGCAAAACACTTCAACAACACACACGTTTATAAGAATTTTAATGGGCTTTGTAACATTTTTGAATGACTGCTGTTATGAATGTATTTATTTAACATAAAAATACAAAATTTAAAATTATCATCCGTTATTGCGCATTGAATAATGCGCTTTTACTAAACTCGACAGACAAATTGTCACTAAACGCGAAAGACTTTTACAAAACTCGATAGACAAAGCATCACTTGATGATTTATATTATTACTGACTAATATAAAAGTGGTGATTTAAAAAAATATACAAAACATTGTGACATTTTGAAAATTGAGTGAACACTATTTTTCCCTCTATATAATATAAATAATCCAAACATTTTAACAATACACAGCGAAATCCGTAAAGGACAATTGTAGATTTTCGAGAGTGCAATTATCGACACGCGATATTCAATAACAAAACGTTTAACCTAGTTTTAACTTGTTGTAAGAGTTGATATTTTAATTTTGAATTCTAAAATAAGCTGAGAATTTACGAATTAACTAATTTGATGAAAACATGTCCGGGCGGCATTCAGCATTTTTTGAATTCTAAAATGCACAATGTATACTAAGCAGACACTGTTTTTCTATGCAAATAATCCACCATTGCTAATTTTTGTTAAATGTAATGTTGAACACATAAAATTTGTTTTCGTTTATTATCTCTTATTATTTTATCGAATATTAAAAGACAAAACATTTTTGTTAAACAAAATGTTTAATATTTGAAATCGCTGAGTTGTGTTTGAATTGTTTACGAGGAAATAGAAACTTTATAAAAATGACCGATTATTATGTATTACTTGCGCGTTGATTAATGTGCTATTACCAAACTCGAAAGACAAATTGTGCGAGCAGTTATCATTTTATGATTTATATTATTACTTCCCAATAATACAAATGTGAGATTTGAAAGATCTCACATTTGTAACAATTGAGATCTAAAAAGAAAATATACAGGGCATTGGCTAAGTGAAAAAGAAGAATTGTAGATTATGTTTGTCTTATCTATTTTTCTGTTTGCTTGTTGGTACAAAGTCTTTCAATCAGATGTCGAAGATCTTTGTCGTTCTTGTCTGGACGACGTTCAGCATGTTTTTGCATTTTGAAATGAACAATGTATACTAAGCGGGCACTTCAATGCAGATACATCTATCTGTGTAAGTTTGTGTTAATGCTAAAGTTGTACACATCTAGTTTGTTTTCTTTGCCAGATGGTCAGAAAGTGAAGTACGGAGACTAGAAGATGGGAGAGTGGGGAGGTAGATTAAAAATTGGAGGTTCAAAAATTATGGTTCCCATAGACTCAATAGTCTAGGGTCTATTAAATCGTTTCTATCTCTTAAAGTATTTCTTCTAGAAAAACTGGAAATCAACAGAGTAAAAATTGCTTTTGGTAAAAATTTAACAAAACAATATATTGAAGACAACAAAAGGAATAGCAACAAAAAGGTTAATATAAGAATGTCTTTTTTGGTTTTAAAGAAATCCTTCATTTTCTTGAAAAAGGAGGCGTTGCCAATTCTTCGAACGAAATCTTAGGGTTTTCAGTCCAATCTAATTCATTGATATCCTCCAAAGGATGGTCTAACTCTTCATGAGGAATGTTCCTCGCTAAGGGGAGATTTGCTAAGAGTATCAGAGAAGGAGGGATTTGTATTTGGGGCCTCGATTTGATGAAGGTGATCCCATTGATAGTACACATGTCCATTGACTCACTGGGAGTCCTTTCTAATAGGTCCTCAAAAAAAACAGACGTCTCCCCCGTACACAGGTCTAAAAAATACACTTGGTACATTCCTTCAAAAATCTCTGCTTCGAATCCTATAATACTTTTGTTCGTCATTAGGATATGAGCAGATTCATACATACCGAATGCCCTTAATAAAGATCCATTATGAGTAGATCTAAAAACAGGCCCCCAACCAAAGTGAGCTGGGTGGACGATCCAGCTAAGACTCTTTTGGATTTCTGTATTGGGTCTCATCATCAAGATCCTTCTATGTAGTAAGCAATTGGTTAAAAATAAGCTATCCTCCAAAGATTTACTTTCTTCTTGAATAGACTCGCTTTGCAATATTGTCTTCGGATCAGAGCATGGCAGAAAGTTTTTTGCAACCTAGGTATTTGTTACATGCTTCACCAAAAGGATCATTAGCTATGAGCACTTGCTTTTGCCATCGCATTCTCTCTATTTATCTGCCAACTTTATATTTTACGATAAAATGAGAGATTTTCGTGAGAAATTCTGTTTGTATATCGATGAGGAAGCCACAAATAATCGAGAAAACGATAACTAGTACCGTTTCGTCATTATTTTGACTCATCAGTTTCAGGTACCTCTCACTACTGGAGGAAAAACAGGACCGGCAGACGTCACTAGTATGTCAAAAAGATGCATAGAGCTAGAGAATATCTGGCAAACTAGGTATTTATGGCGTGCTTTACCAAAAGTATCATTAGCCAAGAGCACTGTCTAATGGCTGTGCATTCTATTTGTCTGCCAACTTTATTATATTTTACGAAAAAATGAAGGTTTCCTTCGGAAATGTTTTTGTATATTTATATGGCAGCAAAGATAGAATCGACAAAACGATAATTTGTACCGTTTCGTCATTATTTTGACTCATCAGTGCTTGGTACCTCCGACAACTTAATGCAGAGTAGGACCGTCAGATGGCACGAGTATGTCAAAACATACCCGTGGAGCTAGAAATTTTTTAACAAACTAGTTACATTAATATTTAAACATTCCAAACATTTTTCACCAATTGCGGTTAGCACTGGATCGGCATCATTCAGTAAGTAGAAAAGACGGTGTAGACATAAAAACCAAGCCACCCAGTCATTCTATGTGTAACGACAAACTTCAACAACGGTATACGCATTTCGCTATAATTGAGCTCATCATTATTGTGACTTCAATAATCATTCATAGGCACCTTAACATAGGACCCGAGGAATTAAGGATATCTGTTACAGATAAGTCCCTACTCCTGAAGTCACCCCAGGTCGGTATTGGTTGAGGTGATTTAGTGGCTCCATAGTTATGAAGGGCTAGTGACTCCAAAATGTTTTCAAGGCCTATCTTACCGTTCTAACCAAATGCCCTATCCTTCCAACACACAAAGGTGGTCCACAGACTGCTCAATAGTGATGCAGTCCCATGCAAGTTTTTTAGAGATATAGATAATAACAGATACACTAAATACAATATTTTAATTAAGAGCATAAATGTAGGCTGCATGAGTTTTTGTCCTGATATACGCGACTCATGCATGTAGTTATGACATAGTTATATACATTAACCCCTTAGACAACGTCACCACGTACGTTTGCTCACTTATCTTAATCAAGATCACGTCATTATCCGCATTTATTAGCCTCCAGCTGTTAGTATATCTATCTTCAATCGTCAAGTATTCATAAGCAATTGCAGTTTCACCTGTCTCATAGGCATCTATCGCTTCACACTCATTTAAAGTATAATACTCATTACTGTGTAGCTCTTTATCTTCTTCCATTTCAACACATAATTGTTTAAAACTTGTGGCTGCAGATCTCTCGACAAATAATTTCTGAACACTAGGTACAGGAGCGCACATTAAGCTATAGTTGCCTAAGATTTCAGAGTTAGTTATATAATTCTTGCACAGTGCGTCAATCTGACGTCTGCCTGCACGAACTGTTTTACCAGATCTAAATCTGCGCATTACATCAATCAGACTACTCATGTTTTCATCTAGGATCTTGATAAAGTCATCAGATACATCCATGTTTAGAAACTTCAAATCTTAAATTGGCAGCACATAATATGTGGTACAAGATTACATTAGTCTCCCAGCTGCTACTACTTATCCACACGTCATCTCCTTAGTGATAAGTGTTTGTTTGGCACATAATAGTAGGAAAAGTAAGTTCCATCACTTCACGAGCAGCAGCAACATAGCTATTGTTTAATATTGTATTAATGAACGCTGTTTCGCGCAATCGGAAAATATGCCTTGTTTGACTCTAATCAATTCTTTACTATCTGGGTAGTAAGTATGTGAATTAAGCATAGCTTGTGCACACCAGCCAGCTGCTCTTATATAATCTGATAGCAAGACCTATGCATAGTCCATCTGACAATCTCCTCAAACACATGTGACTGAATACGGAGAGTATGCTATATGTTAAAATCTGCATAATCAAGCATAAGACCGTATGGAGTATCGTTATTTATAGCTTGCATACGGCTGTACATTTTCCTCGTCGACTCCGGAACAGCATTGGTATGCTGAATACCAAGAATACATTCCATAGCTCACTCTAGTGGTTCTAGCACATAGTTCATTATAAAAAAATTTATATAGGCTGTGTTCCATATATGGCACGGCATTTACTCAGCTCCAATTTCTCGATTGCTGATGCAATTATTTTCGGTTCCGAATCTATCCATTTGAGTACATCTTCCGTGGGTAAGTTCTCAAAAAACACTCTTTTTCCTGTCGTTATATACTTGCCGCTAATCATTGTCTTTAAACCACCCGTGATGTCAGAAGATATATTGCGCTGCCTCTTCATGACATATTCTAGACATGAAGTAGGCAAACGCGCTGTTTTAATAATGTATTGAACACTAGAGCTGACATTGTTAAAAGCAGCCTGCTCAAAATCGTACTTACATACTTTCTTTAGGCATATTTCTTCTTGACGATTCTGTTTTTCTTTCATCCAATTGCTCGTTGATAATTGGCGAGACGAGCACATATACCTGTAAGAGCATGATGTAATATGATTAACATCGCAAAAATTTACGCCAGGAGCAGTGTGTGTTCTTCGTACACAATTACTACATATTTTCAATTTGGCTAACATAAATTGGTTATTCATACAGCATCACTTTCTATCTTTAAAAATACTTAACATCGTTCTCACAGGTGGCAGATCTACAGCTGCTATGATTAAACCAGTAAGTAAACTATTTTACGTTGAAATAGGTAAAACTGTTTTAAATATATATATATATATATATATATATATATATATATATATATATATATATATATATATATATATATATATATATATATATTTGCCGGTAGTAGTTCTCTTTAAAGGTGCAAGTGCTAACAACTTTCTTTTATATTAAAGTTGGAATCCACACCTCGAATAAATATAGCCAACTGTGCGGTATCAGATTCATCAGTACTATCATCCAATGCTATTAAAATGCATGCTAATTATTTAATTCTTTCAAACTTTATTCTATGGCCTCATATACGTATTGTACCGGCTATGTGTCCAGCGGCATGAAGCGCGTTCCGTAAGCCGGCGTTTGCTATGTCCATGCCATAACTGCCAAAGATATTATTTACATACCCGCTGTTTCCCGCTGTGCAGCTGTTATTGTTTGTGCTCTATTATTTTATCTTTGTAGCGACTGTTAAGGTAAGAGCACGAAGAATGTATTGTGCATTCAACTGGTCAGATTCGCGTCTTTCTGTCCCAAGCATATACGCGTTTTCCGTATACGCCCATTCCTTTTGTATGATCTGGTCGAATGCACACAGCTGCGTTTGTTGCTGTTAGCTCTCTGTCGGCCCCCTTGAGAATAAGACAGACTAACTCACAAACCACAGAGATGTCTATCCCTGCTTGAATCCCTATTATTGCTTTACCTTTTACGAGTGGTATATCAATGTTGAGTGACATATTCTTTTCAAGCTTTTTGGGTAAATTGTTGTAGTCATTAACACTAGATCGTTTCATATTACATGTGAGACATTAGAGGGGAGCAGTCCAAGCCTCGGGCCTATACCTCTGATAGATGCTGGTCTTTCACTTCCCCATCCTCTGTAGACTTTCATCTGTAGATCATCTAGCTCCTCAGGGGTCAGGATGTGTGCGTAGTCCCTGAACTCTTAAATTTGCTTTTCATTGATCTTAGCTCTCTTCAGGTCAGCGAGATTGCGGTGAAAATCCGCGTCATAGTCCTCATAATTGAGAAACTTTGCATTAGTGATGTCGCCATGTATTGACCCAATTGAAGGGGAACGTACTAAACTTGTGGCATTGTAAAAAACAGCTACAAAGATTACCCAACCTTCCTAAGTTTCGATTCTGCAGGTCGTCATAGGCGGATGATCGATTTTGTTAAGTTCAATCTCTTGGACTCAACTTAGGTCCTCATCCTCCAGCTGAGGCAGGAAAAATATATATATGAGAGTCGCCTGAATAGGCTCTTATTGTAATGAACCCGAATGACTTAGGTTCTTTGCAAAGTATAACTCGTATTCACTCATAATATTTGCGTTAATAAACGATATCTTTATATTAGTCTCGTACATACGTACGGAGTTGAAGATCACTCTGTTATAGTACAATTTAACGAAGTCTCTTAAAAAGTAGTTAAATAATTTATGCCTCTCAAGATGCTTAGTGAACATTAGTAGGGCCAAATTGTGTAGTTTAGGTATAGGGGGAAGTATCCCAGAGTCATTAGCAAAATTTGGCAACAAAGCACTTACCTTATCGTCTTTATTTTGATTGGTATATATTTATTTCGATTTTGGTACATCGTGGCATACCATTTACTATTAATCGAATGATGGATAACCCTGTAACACTATTTCTTTCCGCTCTCAATATGAGTATGTGATTAGATATAGTAGTTAAAATTCTTTGCACCTTAGCAGGTAGTTGGTTATCGTCTACACCAATATCTAACACCAATTGCGGTTAGCACTGGTTTGGCATCATTCAGTAAGTAGAAAAGACGGTGTAGACATAAAAACCAAGCCACCCTGTCATCATATGTGTAACGACAAACTTCAACAACGGTATACGCATTTCGTTATAATTAAGCTCATCAGTATTGTGACTTCAATAATCATCCATAGGCACCTTAACACGCTTAAATGTGCTTAAAGCTCTAAAATCAGAAATACATTTTATTCTTAATCATCATAGAGAATTTAGCACGATCATTGTGAATGACAGTGCGTATTGCAGTTTAATCATGCATCAGGCGCTAAATTCCTTTTAATAGAAATGCTGTTTTACAGGGAAACTTTTAAGTGTACAAATATATAAAATATAATTTGTTGTTACACATGTCCGGGGACACCCAATGTTGTACTCATTTATAAATCACTGTTTCCTTCACAAGGAGGCATAAATACCATGCAGCATTCTATATATTCTCATCCGACTAAGAAATAGAATCGAATTATTCTCGCAATATTCAAAGTCGCTACTGTGACGACAAACTTTTACAGGGGTAGACGCGTTTGCTCTTCAGAGCTCATCAGTATCGTGACTTCAATAATCATCCGTAGCACCTAAACACAGGCTTAAACAGTGTTTAAAGCTTGAAAAACAGAACTACCCTTAATCTGAATCATCGGAGGGAATTTAGCATAAGCTCTGTGCATGGCAGTGACTATTACAGTTTAACCATGCATCAGGCACTAAATTCTTTTTAATAGAAATGCTGTTTAACAGGGACACTTTAAGGTGTACAAATATATAAAATATAATTTTTTGTTACACATGCCCTAGGACACCCAATGTTGTACTAATAAATAAATCAATATGTGTTTCCTATAACGAGTAATAAACATCAGGTAGTATTCTATATATCTTCATCAGACCAAAAAATAGAACAAAAAATCTACTCGCAATATGCAAAGTCGCTACATATTCCAAAGGCTTACTTCAGTTCACCGCAATTAAACAAAAATCCACAAACTACAATTAATAGACCCGCGTCCTCAACATTCGTACCAAATCCTCATGTGATGTATACCATAATTTATCACATGGACGAAATTATGTCTTTTAAAATTTTTATGTAAACAACCTACGAAATAACAATAACATAAGTATATTTGTGTATTTATTTACTTTCAAATCTAAGTTCGCTTCAATCTTCATATTGATAACAGCCTCGCCTGTTTCAGAGTTAGGGTAGTAGTTATATTTCTCTTGCCCAAATGATTCTATTATGACATTTATTCTTATCGCCCGTCCGGACCGAAAAGTCTTTTTTCTCGAGTTGATTCGCCTATTAATCCGTACTTTACACTTGCATAGATCGTAGCGGCGAAAAATATATGGTCGAATGCCTCGTCACCTTTGCGCACGTGATCATATGCTCACATTACAGCATTAGTTGCGGCCAATTCTCTATCTGCGCCTATATATAAACAAGAATAACCTTATAGTTATTCTTGATTTTGGTGGAGACAGTGAGTGTAACCTCACCTAAGACAAACTGTGCATAAAAGTGATCATGTTCAAACCTCTCTCCCCCGGGCATATAGGCATTTTCAGTATATACCCATCGCCCGTCCGTATTGAGGAGTCATTTTTCTCTAGCACATTCGCCAATTAATCCGTACCTGACACTTGCATAGATCGCAGCGTCAAAAAATATCTGGTCGAATTCCTCGGCACCTTGGCGCACGTGATCATATGCTCACATTACAGCATTAGTGGCAGCAAATTCTCTCCTGCGCCTATATATAAACAAGCATAACCTTCTAGTTATTCTTGATTTTAATGGAGACTGTGAAAGTAAGCACGGGTAAGACAAACTGTGCATTCAAGTGATCATGTTCAAACCTCTCTCATCCAGGCATATAGGCATTTTCAGTATATACCCATCGCCTGTCCGACCGAGGAGTCATTTTTCTCGAACCGATACGCCTATTAATCCGTACTTGACACTTGCATAGATCGCAGCGGCAAAAAATATCTAGTCGAATGCCTTGTCACCTTTGCACATCTGATCATATGCTCACATTGCAGCATTAGTGGCAGCCAATTCTCTATCTGCGTCTATATATAAACAACAATAACCTTTTAGTTATTCTTGATTTTGGTGGAGACTGTGAGTGTAAGCGCGCGTAAGACAAACTGTGCATTCAAGTGATCATGTTCTAACCTCTCGGCCCCGTGCATATAGGCATTTTCTGTATATACCCATTGCCCGTTCGGACCGAGGAATGATTTTTCTCCAGCCGATTCGCCTGTTAATCTGTACTTGACAGGCATAGATTGCAGCGACAAAAAATATCTGGTCGAATGCCTCGTCACCTTTGCGCACCTGATCATATGCTCACATAGCAGCATTAGTGGCAGCCAATTCTCTATCTGCGCCTATATATAAACAAGAAAAGAAGTACCGCCGTCTTGGATCTTCAAGAGATCTTTGAACTCTTTATAAATCTATTCATGGAATCAAAAATTTATTCGTATATTAAATATTTATTAACGCAATTGAAAATTTTAATTTACAGTTATAATATAATGTTAAACCAACTTTTAACTTAGAGTACTTACGTATATCTTACATTATCCTCTTCGCTGGTGTTTATTAATCGTGACGACACTAGCCGACTTTCATTTTTAGATTTTCTGTGTAAACGTTACCCAATGAAGCAACTATTTGGTCAATTTAATTTGCTTCGTTACAGCAAATTCGATGAAATCTCTTTTTTATTCAATCTCTTATTTTATATCATATATATATCATAATTACTCCATAATTATGTAGGGATAGTGACTCCTCCAAAACTTTGTCAAGGCTTATGCTATCGATCCAACCCAATGCTCTCTCCCTCCAGCAGACAAACTTCTCCCTCTTAAATATCTTCCAGAAAAAAGACTGAAATGAGTTAAGGTAAGAAATGCTCGCCTTATCTCTACTCAACTGGAACCTGTATCTAGTGCTCCAATATTCATTCGAGAGGACCTGTCTCTCGGAAACAGAGATATTAGGGAGGTGTAGCATTTTAGCTAGTATCTTGAGTTTTGTTGGAGTGGGATTGTATATGCAACTTTTATAGGTAGTCGAAAGCAACGTGGTAAATTGTGATGATAGATACGAATTAAATTCGGTAAAACTCTCATTACAAATTCTAGGGAAGAGTTGGATAGCTGTTTGAAAGAAGGCCACTCTGATGAGATCAAAGTGAAACCTCCTAAGCAACGTATCTTCCTCTTTCCGCCAGCGAATAAGGTCATGAGAGGTGGTCTGATGTTGGCGCGACTGCTCAGTACAGATGGGTTTCAACAATCTTATGAAGCAGTAATATGTCGAGGATAGAATTAGTTGTTGAACAATGAAAGGTGGTGGACGTTGGTATATGAATAAGATAGTCGTTCATGGCTCTGCGAATGCCTGCATTAAACCAACGACCAGTTCTGTCGTTGAATTCACCAAGTAACATGTCATAGCCACTACCTAAACTACGGTCCAGGAGCTCACGGTTCTTGTGAATTTCCCCTGGCCTAATATAGATATTGGCTATACTGATACGTTTCCCGTTCTTACCAAGTGATATAGGTAAACATGACAGGGCTGGACAGGAATAGTTTAAAAGGAGGGATGATCTTTACGAGCATTTAACTAGGGTTAAAAGACCTTGAGATAAAGACGAATGAGGAGGGGTTATGTACGGAGTAAATTGGGTGTAAATGTGTTTATGGATAAATCGAGTTATGTCCTGGGGGATACGGAT
>WNNJ02000818.1:0-168016 GCA_012934845.2 Pomphorhynchus laevis | reverse complement strand
TGTCCGATGCAAATGAGCTGATAAATGAACGTGCGCGGTTTGGTATATTCTACATGTTGCCAAAAGTACACAAACCCATTCGCCCATACGTTGGAAGACCGATAATTAGCTGCAATGGTACACCGAGTGAAAAGTTATCGAGGTATGTACATACTCAGCTGAAACCATACCTTCAAAACGTGCCGGCTCACATTAACAGTACGTTAGAGTTCATAAGAAAGTTTGAGCATGAGAAGGGATCATGGCCTCATGATGCGATTCTTGTAACTGCAGATGTGAGCAGTCTCTATACAAATATACCTCAAACGCAAGCTTTGGATTCTATTTCTAACTTGCTTAAAGACTCCGGCGTATCAGATAGCCAACGCAAATTTATAGTTGAATCGACAAAAGTTGTTCTCAACTCTAATGTATTCGAGTTTAATGGCCAGTATTATATACAAAAACATGGAACGGCAATGGGAACACCTTTAGCTCCTGCTTTGGCAATTATATATATGGGTGCAATAGAGAAATTATGGATAGAAAAGTCAGACATCAAGCCGTTATTCTATTGTCGATATATTGATGACGTTTTCTTTGTGTGGCCGGACAATGATCAAAGCCTTGAAAAATTTCTTAACTTGTTTGAGGAATGTAGCCCGCTTAAACTTACATGCCAATTCGGACAGCGGGTCAATTTTCTGGATTTAACATTATATAAACAACAAGGTGTTTATAAATCAAAATATTTTCGCAAACCAGAATCTCCGCCAATGCATATGCACGCCGTCAGCTGTCATCCACCGTCAATGAAAAGAAATCTGGTATACAATGAGGCCCTTCGCATTCGGCGGGCATGCACCGATTATTCCCAATTTGAGGAAAGTATTCAGAATATGATACACGATTTTTGTAAACGCGGCTATAAGCGTGAATTTATTGTACGACAAGTGAGACATGTGAGACGGATTTCACGCTCTGCGAGCTTATTACAAGAAAGGCGTGAAGAAGTTAAGAATAGAATCATTGTGGAATATAACGCACAATTAGTGTCGTTAAGAAGAGAAATTAACAGAATAGTGAGAAATACTAATGGTGCTAAGAAGGCTATTGTCTGCTTTAGAATAACAAGAAAAGTGGCGCACACGTTAGTATGCTCAAAGATAAAGGCTGTTGAGGAGCAATTGAACAGAATAGAAAATATTAGCAGAGCATGTATGGATAGAAGATGTAAAACTTGTAAATTAATGGCAGAAGCCACATTTGTTGAGAGTAGCATAACTGGGGCAAGACTTCGCATACATGGTATGTTCAATTGTAAGTCTTTGGGCATTATTTATGTTGGCACGTGTAGAATTTGTAAAATCCAATATGTTGGGCAAACGTCAATGTCACTTTCACGTCGTTTAAATTCAAGAAGAACGCATTTTCGCACGGCTAATATAACGGACGGGGCTGTTGCACATTACATATTGCACGGAGAAATCGATTGCATGGATTACTGTGTGTTTACTCAGGAGGCAGATACAGTAAAAAGGGTTGAAGCAGAAACGCGCCTCATGGGATTGCTTTATAGTGATGCCCCCATGGATGTAACGACGAAAACACCTTCACTTGGAAGGATATAACATGAACGGTTGCATGCGTTTTGTGTTTTTGTTCTTTTTGCTTTATGTTACCTATTGTATATGTGCTACTGTATTCTAGATTTGAGAAAGGCCGACTGAGGCCGAAACGTTAAAAAATCAGCTATTCGTCAATTTTTCCTGGTAAAACGCTTCTGTTCAGAATATATGGCCGAATTTGCTAGAAATCCCAGGAGGCGGTGTAATCACAATTCACAAATATATATATATATATATATATATATATATATATATATATATATATATATATATATATATATATATGTACCGAGTAAATTCAAGCAGAGAAGAATAGGCTTTATTCTAATACATCTAGAATAACAAGTCAAAAGGTAAGTATCATTACATTCTCCCCACGACATAATCATTTAAGTACGCAGGACTTCTTCGATTTCTTTGAGGTCGTAGTTCCCCATTTTCAGAACGATTGAAGTATCTCGTAGGGTAGTTGCTCTGGCACGTATTATCAGTATTTAAGAGACATGATTATCCTGTCTGGATAGTTCGTTTTCCTCGTTGTGATTGACCGTCTCATCGATATACTTCGTTGTATCCAAGTTTTCAGGGTTGACAGTGATTTCATCAGAACGCTTATCTGAACGTGAATGAGAATTGCTATTTACTGTTGAATGGTCATTTATTGATGCCTGATCACACATTTTATCGCCATCGTATAAATTCAAAGTTTCAAGGTCAAAGGGAATGTCTCCATCGGACGAGTTGATATTGAGGTTTTCGTCGACTCTGGGATACGGGGATAAATGTCGAGTTGATATATATATCTCCCTCCCGTTTTGTAACTTCACGAGAGCAAAATTGGGATTGGCGTACACAATTTCAGCTTTTTCCACAGGGTTCTCGTATTTGTTCGTTTTATTAAAGCGTCTTATTAAGACTGGGCCAGGGTTTGATAACCAAGACGGAAGATCATGACCATTTATAGAGCGTCGGCTGAATGTAAAGTGTCGTTCATGTGGTGTGTGGTTCGTGGCAGTACACAGAAGTGATCGAATAGCGTTGAGACATTGTGGTAATACACTTTGCCACTCATCTGTTTTCTTTCCGAGGTCATGTAAACGCAATGATATTGCCTTCCATAGTACACCATTAAGGCGCTCGACTTGACCATTGCGAGGAGGGTTAAATGAACTTGAATGAGTAATCGCCACCCCGTGATGAGAGAGGAATGACTGGATTTCCTTAGAGGTAAAAGCCGTACCTTGATCAGAATGGATTGAAGCAGGTGAACCGAAAATTGAAAAGATCTGGGTTAAACAGTCTATGACAGTGTGTGTAGTCATATCAGAACATGGAAAGGCAAAGGGGAATCTGCTATACTCGTCAATGACGGTTAACAAATACCTTTTATTGTTCTTTGTAGGAATTGGGCCCTTAAAATCCATAGACAAGCGTTCAAATGGCATACTTGATTTTATGAGTTTAGCCTCAGGTGGACGAAAAAATCTTGGTTTCAATATAGCGCAGCTTTTGCACTCGCTTGAAATATTCCTAACATCCGAGAGGGAAAATGGGAGGTTCCGTTTTTGCACGAAATGCCAAAGGCGGGTAATTCCCGGGTGGCATAATTGACTATGGACTTTACGAAGATGCTGAAGATCATGATTGGTGAATGAGACAGAGTTGCAGAACGCGTCGCGAGAAAGAGCGTCAGCGGCATGATTGAGCTTCCCAGCTCGGTACTGGATATCAAATTTAAATTGGGACAACTCCAAACGCCATCTTAATATCTTGTCGTTCTTTATTTTGTTGTTGTGAGCACTGAACATGTATGAAACAAAACGCTGATCCGTAATAATCTTGAATGATTGGATGTACAAATAGTGTCTCCAGTATCTTAACGCTTCAACAATAGCCAGCGCTTCCTTTTCAATGGCGGTGAATCGTTTCGCGTTTTTGTCGAGGGATCTTGAAAAGAAGGCGACAGGCTTACTATTTTGAGACAAACAAGCTCCAATCGATCGCTCACTTGCGTCTGTCTCTATCGTGAATGGCAATTCAAAGTCGATGGTTGATAAAGTGGCTTCAGCTATACGTTCCTTCAAAGTATGGAAAGCTTTCAGTGCAGAATGAGATAATGGGAAAGACTGAGAATCTATTAGAGGACGAATCAACTTTGAGAAATCTTTAATCCAGGAACTGTAGTAGGCGAACAAACCAACAATACGCTTTAAGGATGCTGCGTTCTTGGGTTCCTCAAGGGAAGTAACTGAAATCACTCGATTGGGGTCAGGGGACATTTTTCCTTTAGAAATTTGGTAACCAAGTATTCGTATACACGAAGACGCGAACACACACTTTGAATTGTTCAAGGTTATATTGTATTTTGTGGCTACGTTTAGAAAACGCTTCAGGTTACTGTCATGTTGCTCTTTATTTCTTCCGCCGATCACGACATCATCCAGATAAGCGTAGGTGTCTGTCAACTTCTCTCTATTAATTATCCCATTGATAACTCGTTGAAAAGCAGGAACGGCGTTTGTGAGACCGAATGGTAGACGATTGAAGTGATATAAGGATCCATTCGCCTCGAAAGCAGTATAATGACGCTCGTCACTGCGCAGCAAAATCTGATGGTAAGCTGATTTAAGATCGAGACAACTGTAAAAGGAATATGGAGCTAATTTGTTGATAAAATCATCAATTCGTGGAAGTGGGAAGGCGTCGAGCTGAGTAAATTTCTTGACAGTTTCCGAATAGTCAACAACCATCCGTCTCTTTTGGTTCTGATTGACAATGAGTACTTGAGTGCGCCAGGGCGATTGACTTGGTTCGATAATTTCGTCGGATAATAGTTGTTTGATTTGGCTGTCAATGAACTTTTCATCGTACGGATTTCTTCTACGAGATTTTGTTGCGATAGGATGGATGGATTCGTCCAGAAATTTGAATAGCTGAGGAGATTCAACTGTCAAAGCTTCTGCAGCTCCAATTGTAAAACAAGGCTCGGAACCGTTGAATTTCATAAGTAACGAAGTGTGTCTTGAAAGGAATGGCCGGCCAAGTATAACATCCGAACATAAAGACGACAAAATATGGAATTTTATATTCTTGTAAGGTCTGCCATCAGCTGATATATCCGCTACTACGAATTGTCGTAATTTAGTCGAGAATGCGGTGTTCGCCATAGACACACGTATAGTTGAGGGGTTCGATGTCAGTTTGCACAAAGTGGAAATATCAGGTCTTATCAAATTGAGTGCACTACCTGTATCAATCAACGCATTTAACGAAACCCCTTGTTCTGTGAAATGGCTTGCTTGAGTATGCGCGTCTTCCAAAGTTCGTGCAAGCTCGTACGCCTTGGCTTTATTGTGTACCGCAGCTTCAAGCAGGCGTTGCCGAATTATCGGTGAGTTGATTCCTGCGACGAACGTGTCGCGTAAAAATAAATCTCGATGATTTTGAGCTGTTACAGCCTCGAATGGACATTCACGACCCAGAGATTCGATATGCCTTATGAATTGATCGATTGTTTGGTTGGACGATTGGCGCTGATTACGCAATTGATGTCGCAGAAACAAATCCGTTTTCGATTTGACGTACGTAGTAGATAACGTCGATAACGCGTCTTCGTAAGTTTCCGTTTCTCGAAAAAGGTCGTAAACCTCCGCTGAAACCAGGTTCGTTAAAATGTGAAATTTGTCACTATCGGACGGTGACTCCAAGGACGAAATGAATGTCTTGAAACGTATGAGCCAATGTCTCCAGGTGCGCTCGGCATTCGTGTCATCAGGATGCAATTCCAAGATGTTTGGCTTCAAGATCTTGTCCATGGTAACAGTGTATTAGAATAAATTGTACCGAGTAAATTCAAGCAGAGAAGAATAGGCTTTATTCTAATACATCTAGAATAACAAGTCAAAAGGTAAGTATCATTACATATATATATATATATATATATATATATATATATATATATATATATATATATCTTGTTTCAATAATTTAACTGATTGAACAATTATAAAATCGAATCCGAATGGAAAAAGTATCACAACAGGCGTTTCGAACAACAAACCATATATACCTGCCTTGTTTTTCGATATTTGAACACTGTTTGAGCTTGTGTTAAGGTGTTATAGATGATTATTATTGTGGGTACGGTATTGATGAGCTCCGTAAGAGCCAAACGCGTCTGCCGTTGTTAAAGTTTGTAGTCATACATATGATGACTGGTCATTCGTAGAGACTAAATATTTCGAGAATAATTCAGTTCTATTTCTTAGTCTGATGATATATCGAATGCTGCCTGATGTTAATGCCTCCTTGTGGGGTAAATATAGTGATTTATACATGATGTTGCTGTCGAAATATTGTCAAAACTAAAAATGTCACTTTGAAGGTTTTTTAAATATAAATTTTATATTGGGATGTGCAACGTTAAACATATCTAATAAATATTTTGAAGCTAAATTTAAATTGCATATTACAATACATATTTAGATATTTTCACTTCACACTACCTGATTCTGATGTCGAAAATGAAGAAAAGATAATGTATGACGACAAAATTTCTACTTTAATAATGGCATTTAATGGTTGGACTGCAAATAATGACGCTTTGAAATCATTCGCTGACGAAGGTATTTAATTGATACATAATAGTTTTTCTTACATTATTGATTTAATCTAAGATTCTCATGTTTATCTAAGAAGAGAGTTGATAGTTTGGAATGATTTGATAAAGGTCAGGTATGGAAATTGCCTCGATGATTGTCCAGCCTTATGGAAATATATGGAGCAGTATACAGTTAATACCGCAGAAGTTTTCAAAGCGGTTAGACTCGACAACTGTCACTCTACACCATTACATGTAGCCGAGGTAGTTTTTATATGCATAATTATCTTGATACTTGTTGTAATTTATTTTAATTATGGATGAGGGTGTACTTTACTTCATTAGCGATTACAATACTTCGAGAGCGATTACAATACTGGTAAAATGGCATGCGCGAGAAGTAACAGCTAACTTAACTTTATAAAATACCGTTTGGTGGAAACGACATGTCATAAGAGAAAAAATATGTGATATATGAACAATTAGAAATATTTAAACAACTTTTAAGAGATAATAAGCTGAAAGATCTTTATGTAAATATAAGAAGTAAATCAGCTATTAATTTTCACTATTAATCAGCTTACTTTAATAAGCTGATTAATAATAATCTAGAATTAAATAGATAATTAAATTTCATCAGAGGAAATACGTATTTGGCCCTGTTGATATCTAGGAATAAGGGCCGAAACATTATAATATAGCAATTCCTCCTAATGATATGCAATCTGTATTCTGATTTATCGTATGTTATTAATCAATTCATAATATCCTGTGTAATAATTTTTTATTATCTATTATTATTTAATTGTTAATTATTTGACAAAAAATTAGCACAATTATGATTTTAAATTATCATTAAAATTTTGTTCATTGACAGAATTATCATAGCTATTTGTCTATCAGAATGAATGCTAGTAGAATATGATAAATATTCTAAAATTGATAGATAAAATCGAATTTATCATATCCATTTTTATTGTTTAAGAATACGTACTGAAATATGCTTCTTAGTTTTGATAAAATAAATGAACATATATGTACCCATAATCTAGAATTAATTGAAAATTGTGAATTAAGAAAGCTGCTATCAAAAGGGTATAAATATTTTGTTTTGTAATATTATTTATTAAAAAAGAAAAGTTAATTTACAGAAATTAGGTTCCCGTAAACGGGCCTATAAATGAGATTTATTGTCAGGAAAGATTGGATGTCTTCTACTTGATCGCGGCATTCGCAGACATAGTGAAGAAGCACGTGCAATCGAGAAGCTAATCTTGCGTTTAAGGTGAACCAATACATCACTATATTTTTCTGATTTTAACCTCGATGATATCGAGGCAATGTCCTTGAGTAGCTTAAGAGCTCGCGGTCCAACTCCTCCTGATGATGAAAAATTAATGGTATAAACTTGCTTTCTTCCACACTGACAATTCTTTCATTGTATTTGCTGTTTTTGCGATTTTCATTATATTCAAAGGCGGCGAGAGGCGAACTGCTGGCATATGACGGAGCATGTACTGAAAAAACATTGACGTCAAAAAACGTCCACTCATATCGATTGTCCTGTAGTCCATAACATAAAATGTCTAGGCGCGCATTGTTATTTTTCGTTGTTGAATTATTCATGAATTCTAAGCTGTCTGGAATCTTTTGCAAAGTTGGTTCGACTTCGACGCCGTGGCATATCTCTGATAATGCATAAGCGATCGTGTTCCGAATATCGTTGTGACGGATTATTGGTACACCACCGCGTTTACATGATAATGCGTGAATAATGCCATTTGTTGTACCGCATATACATGTTTTTTTTGTTTCGATCTGGTAGATTCCATCCATATCTGGAACATATGGCATCCCTAAATTCATAAGAATGGAGATGAAATTTATCAACGGCTAGAGGAAGCGCACTTAGCCATGATGAAGCGCAATTCTGAGTAGCATGGTTAATTGCATTCAATACTGCTTGTTGAGCCCTTTGTTTGACATCAATTAAACGGTTCTTGTAAACATTAATTCGTTGACAAGAAATACTTTTTATAACATCTGCTTGTACTTGTCGCAGAGTTTCTCCTGTATATTCAGAATCATAAGTATTACAGATTAGTTGTGCGTTTTCATACTCCAGTGTGGGTGTGAAAATGGGGTCTAATACGCCTAGACCTCCTAGTTTAAGAGGTGAGGTCAATATTGTCCACCAATCATGATTCAAGGTTCGACTTGTTAAAGATGGTAAAAGCTTGTCTTTTAGTATGGTCAACAGCGTTGACAAATGCCCACATTCAAATGTTGTATTTCTGAAAAAGTGAGTTTATTTCCATTGTACTGATTTTGTAAGACCGATATAAGATACATGTGGATCAACTTTGGCTATTTCTACTAAACGATCAAGTAGACGAGTCCAACTTTGAGATTTATCAAGTGCAACCGAATCTACATACTCGGTAGTGCCTATAGGAATGCCAAGTATCATAATACCATCCGATGATATTCCAATTTCTTTCAATGGGCATGCTTGCTTCATTTCAGATGGATGAGTAAGCAGTTGTGTTTTCTTAGCGTTAACGAAATATCCGTATTGAGGTCCATCGCTTTTCAATACATTCCATACTATATTTAACTCGTCAATAGTACCGACAAAGTTTGCATCATCCGCAGACCAAACTTGTGTGATGCTGGGAACACTGTTTTTAATTTTGTTGATCAACGGAAGTGATGCCATCAAGAAAGCCGCCATAGCTAAGGGGTCCTCTTGTGTGAACCCCTCTCGAGAAAATATGCTCGTACCGCCAAGCACTAGTTGAGCGTCAGTTCTGTAAGTTTTTGCAAGAACACAAGCCAACGAAGGACAAATGTATTGTATATTGTGAATAGCAGCTTGTCGATTTAAAGAGTTAAATGCGTTAAAAGCATCCACGGCAAGAACACAGCGTTGTTTATTCAACATAAATGCGAATTTGATGGAATGAATAGCAAACTCAATTCCGCCACGTTGTGATGCTGCCAGTTGACTCTTTCCAGCCACGTCTTGCAAGTCGAATTTTACCACTTCAAGTATGGCTTTACATACTATGCGTCTCGTAACTTCACACACTCCTATCGGTCTTATGCCCCCAGATTTCTTAGGGATAGCGACAAGCCTACATGTCGTAAACGCATCAAGAACACCAGGAGGAATTTTATCAGTAGTTAATCGAATTGTGAATTCAGCCAAAGCCCTGGCAAGGTTACGTGAATGATTTCCGAAGCCTGTGAGCATGAATTTCCATAGATTCGAATCACATCCTGACGGTCCTGCACTTCCGTTAGTCTTTTTACAAGCTTTGATGATAGCGTCTTCGTCAATTTGCGTGAAGCGTACAGAGTGATGTGTGATCGTTCCATGAATTGGTGATGACAGAAGAGAATCAGGATGTAGATTTTCTTAGATAGGGTGTAGATTTTCAAGCACTTCTTTGACAGATGAAGATCCAACCATAACATTAGGGCCTAGCGGACCTGACGAATCATTGTTATCAAGAATCGCGGAACTTGCAGCAACTTTCCCTCGTAACATTAGTCTAACATAATTCTTTTTCCAATCCGTCATATGTGAATTTTTTCTAGGTTCACTAAAAGCTACTTGTAGGTAATTGGCCTCGTCAAAAAGCTCTTTATATTTTTTGTTGACCACAAAGCCAGTCTGTTCTCTAATGTTTTTCGAATCACGTTAACTTTTTTCGATGGAATTCTTTGGAGAACGCATTGTAAAAAAACTGTAGCAGACTTGAGAACAGAGTTCTCATTATTATTTTTTCGTGCAACATCGAAATAGAAGTTTGCGATAGTATCAATTATAGTATTACTTGCAGAACATCGAGGGAGCACCATGATATTTGGCTTCCATTGAATAACCACTTGATATATCCCCTCAATATTACAAATTTCTAAGTTATTAGAAATTCCATTATTCACAGATACAATCTGAGTAGCATCAGTAATTACTGTTCTGTTTGCATGATTTTGATATGCATTTCTTTGCGAAGATTCTGATTCTATAGCGTTTCTGTATATATTATTTTCCGGAATTCCAGTTAAAATACATACATCGGGCGATGTACTTATATTCGTCTTATTGATACATCCGCCCACTCTACATGTTGTGCATTTTCGACCGGCCTTAACACATTTGCAGTTTTTGCATTTTGCAGCCTGTCCATTGCAATTGCAGCATTTCAATACACTGTCAGGACGTCCTTTAGGCATTATTATTGTAAGTAGTTAATTTATTAGCCCAAATAAATAAATGTATTTACTTCAGTTCGCAAACTTTTTTAATGTCGATGTCGTCGATGGTTGTCGTTGTCGATGTCGTCGATGGTTTTCGTTGTCGAAATCTTATTATTGTTTTTATTTATTATTGATAAATTAAAACAATAATAGTAGGAAAATTCTTTTTTTTGTAAAGAATAAGTACCGAGAATCAATGAGTAACTGAATTTTCAAAAATTCAGTTACTCATTAGGGTAACTGAATTAAAAAGGGTATAAATATAGATTAAATAATAACAACGACAAAAATAAAATTTACAATTCGTTATATAATAACTTAAATGATTACTTTAGTAAGCTGATTAATAGTGAAAGCTCGAATATATCTAAGATAAACATTTGGAAAGATTATATATTTGATAAAATTAAAAATAAAATGAAAATAACAAACAATTACAAAAGGAAAGATAAAATTAATAAAGATATGTATAAAGAACTTACTAAATTAAAGGATAACTATATAATAACAACTATTGATAAAGCTAGTAATAACTTTGTCTTCATATGCAAAAAGCTTTATTGTGATATACTAATGAAAGAGGTTAATTCTAATGATTTAAATGTAAATCCAGCATATTAACGTAGTGAGTTGAGTTTAGAAACACTTATTACAAGTCACTGTTCTATAATGGACAAAAAGCGTATAAAGGTTGAATTAGATAATAAAACTATACCTATATTATATTGGAATCCAAAATTACATAAAAATCCAATAAAACCTAGGTTCATATGTAGTGCGTTTAAATGTACATTAAAACCACTTTCTGTCTATATGAATAAAATACTTAAAGTAATTAAAGCACACTTTAAAAAATATTGCAAGGTAATCGAAATTAATACTGGTATAAAACACTATTTCAGTATTAATTCTACAAAAGAATTTTTAGAACAGACAAAAGAAATAAATTTTTAAAATATAAATACATACGATTTTAGTACACTTTATACAAATCTAGATTTAGTAGATTTTAAAGAAGCGTTAGTAAAATTAATTAATCTTATATTCGTAAAACGATATACATATATGTTATAATAATTATAACGCCTATTTAACAAAAATTAAACCATCAAATAAATATAAATATATGGATAAAATTGAATTAATATAATCCTTAAATATTTTGATAAATCAAAATTATTTAAAAGTAGGGACATCTATATTTAGACAAGTAAGAGGTGTTCCAATGGGTGGTAATAGTAGCCCCGTTATAGCTGACTTGTTTTTAAGCTCTATAGAATATGAATTTGTTCAAAACTGTGTAAAAACTAAATCTAAACAATATAAATATATGAAATATATGTTTCGATACATTGATGATATATGTGTATTTAATTCTAATAATTTTTATTCAATTAGTGAACAAATTTATCCAGAAAGCCTTATTCTTAACAAAACCAATATTGATGATAAAGAAGGTGTATATCTAGATTTTGGGCATTCTATTAGCAGTTCAATGTCGACTCCGTGGCATACGGCCGTGAGATTCGTTGCAAGGATATCCCGTACATCGTTGTGATATATCATTTGAAACCCTTCCCGTTTGCATGACATTCAATGAGACAAACTCATAGTGACAACGCATATGCACCGTGTGGCAAATGGTTTGGCTCCCATCTGTAACGGAGTGCTAGACTGTCATGAAAAACATGAGGGGATAAATGGCGGTTTTTGTGGTCAGTAGGCAGAACACTCAGCCATGTTGACGCTCCGTCAATTTTGGCGTATTCGAGAACTGTCTGAGTTCGTTTAGACAGACGGTCGTTTGCAGTCTTTATCTAGAGCTTTAGTGCCTCTTCCCTCTGGGTACGTATTTTCTTTACGGTAAGAGGTTGTTCCGCCCGAAGTTTATCACCTCGATTGTCGGCTGAATATGATGAGCATACTTATAGTATGAACCATAAACTTCATTAATAAATGTATAGATAATATAAATATAAGTTGACTTTTAAATAATTCTAACCGTAAATAAATAATAGGATCAAATTTAAGTAAATATATTCCAAAATAAGATATAAGCTGTTACTGCTTCTTCTTATTCTTCAGCCTTTGTCCCGCTTTGAGGCAGGGTCGGCTATGTGAGATTTAGCCCTGATTTCGCTCTATTTTCGGCTTGGTCTGGGTCAAGTCCAGCTGCCTTGATATCTGTGTGAAGGCCATCTAACCATCGGTGCTTGGGTCGACCTCTGGGGCGTTTGCCCATAATCTCATACTTTAAGGCGGTCTTTGCAAGGGAATAATTTTCACTCCGCAACACGTGGCCGTACCACCGGAGTCTGGCCCCTTGCATTTTATTTACGATAGGGGCGACTCCGTATCTTCGGAGGATGTCCATATTTCTCACGTGGACATACCGGGTAATTCCGCTCATCTACCGCAGCATTTTCGTCTCCATGACCGCAGAGCGTCGTTCCGCTGCCTTGGCAACAGGCAAGCATTCTGTGTCGTACATAACAACAGGGCGAATGATTGAGCGGTAGATCTTTGATTTCAGGTGATCCTTGATGCGACGGTCACATAAATAACCTGTCATCGCTCGCCATTTCGTCCACGCTGAGCTTATTCGTGCATTGACTTTATAAGTCTCGTCGCCGCTTGCCGAGAGTATGGTTCCGAGGTACTTGAACCGGTCCGTACGTCTCAGGTCAAAGCCATTAATATTGATGGTACCACTTTCATGTGGGTATATTGTGAGTTATTCGGTCTTGTCTAGATTAAGTCGTAGTCCGTATTGTGCGAGTCGGTTATTCCATACAGTAGTTGATTCCTCCAGGTCCTTTTTGTTGTCCGCCGCCAGCCAGACATCGTCAGCGTAAAGAATGGTATATGGAATCGACTTTTGGATATCATGCGTTATAGCGTTTATAACTGTGTTGAATAATGCCGGTGAGAGAGCACTTCCTTGATGGATCCCACTGATATTTGAAATGGCTGTGACATTCCAGCTGCGCTTAGAACCCAACTTTCGGTATTCTCGTAGAGCAGCAACATCCATCGGATTATATGTTCCGGGACTTGATGCTGACGCAGCGCATACCATATTAATTCATGTGGTACACGATCAAAAGCCTTTTCCAAATCCAAGAATACAACGTAAAACGGCTAATTTTTCTCTAAGTGTTTATCTAGGAGCAGTCGTGCTGCGTGGATAGCGTCAGTGGTGCCACAGTTTTTTACAAATCCTGTTTGGTTTACGGTGATATCAACAATGTCACGGATACGCTTATCTTGCGAGAGCAGTCGAATTGGACGGTGACTTGAGCAGTCCGCTGTGTTCCCTTTCTTTTTCCATATTGGTATCGTGGTGCTGCTCTGCCAGTCGCTCGGTATCCTATAGCAACTGGACCTGTGGTCTGGACCTGTGGCTTTGCTAGTCATCATACGCTTTAATGCATCTTTCACCTCGTCCTCACTTATTTGAGGTAATGGACCGGACGTTTCTGCAATTTTTGAGATCGGTAGATGCGGAAACTCTTCATTTGAGATTTCCTGAAAATGATCACGCCATCTATCTCGAACTTTCTGTCGATCAATTATTAGTTTGCCGTCCCTTCCATTAATGCAGTAAAACTTTTCGATGTCCTGCGTGTTTTGATGCCTTCGCTTCACAAGCCGAAATAGGTCTCGTTCACCATCGCGTGTATCGAGTCTTTTGTGCACCTTATCGTAGTGTACAGCTCTGGCAATCGCAACGGTCTTTTTTGAGTTTCTCCACGTTTCTTCAACTGTGGTTACTTCGGGAAGCCGTATCCTCGAGATTATCTCTGCTTCCCTATCGCCAAAATTCCACCATTTGGTTCTTGATGGTCCCGTGCGATTTTCCATCACGTTTTGCTGCGGTGGCTTGATTTTCATGACTGCAATTATTGGGCGGTGTTGCGTTGTTAGTGTCTCGTATGGTAAGGCCTTGACATTAGTTACAGTGGACAAGTTTTTACGCCACACAAGAATATAATCGATTTGGGTTTTAATGTCGTGCTGTAATTTGTTGGGAGCTGCGTGGATCGCTTGATGAACCATGTATTAATAATAACGAGACATGCGAGTCAGCAAACTCAATTATTCGTTCTCCATCCTTATTCCGTCGACCATAGCCTTTGCCACCATGGCATGGAGATCCATCAGCAGTCTGCCCGACATGTCCGTTGAGATCTCCAGCAATTATGATGATGTCTGCAGGAGAGATTTCCCGTGTGTGAGCGTCTAGCGTTTCCCAGAAGGCATCTTTCTCCATCTCACTGCGTCCAGTCTGTGGTGCATATGCGGAGAAAATGTGAGCTATGCGGTCCGCAGTTGCAATGCTTATTTTCATGAGTCGATCGGTGTAGCGACTGACCTCCATAACTGAATCACGGAGTCGATCAGAAATTGCAATACCTACTCCGCTGCTAGTTCCCACCGTACCATAGTAGAGAAGCTTGTAGCCACTGTTACCACGTTCCTGCTCCATATTGTACGCTTTAGATCCGTTCCACTGTGTTTCCTGCAGTGCACAAATATCTATTTGTCTTCGTCTCAGCATTGATGCGATCTCTTCAACGTTACCAATGAGAGTACCCACGTTCAGAGATGCTACACGAATCTTTTTGCCTGACGTCTCCTTATTTCTTTGGACTTGCTTGCTTGTGTCCCGACGCCGTTTTTGCGTCAGGAACCCTCGTATATTTTTCGGCCGTGCCAGGATCCGCCCTGCCGCGTCGATTGCGGTGTACGCCCTAGTCCCAGTGCAAACATTGGAAGGCTTTTCTGTCATGATGCGTCGATTTGATTTTGTGACTGGCCTGTCGCAACAGCCTATCGTCAACCACAGTTATAAGCGGTGGGCCTAGCCGGTACTAAACCAATAGGATAACTTGTCTGGCAACAAGTGGCAGATCCTTATTTAATGGCGGGATCGACTCGCCATATCATAGCGTTAAGCCCCCATTGGATGAATGGATTTTTATAGACGTAAAGCTGCCACGATTTACAACGCCATCGCGATAACGCTACTGTTTGCTGTCAGCGACTGCTTATCCGTCAAGCCGAAGCTCGCTTATATCGCAGCTAATCCGCATATCTGCAAGTCCTTTCCCTATCCGCAACCCGCGGATGCGCGGCATGGCACAAGCTATGCCGCTCCGCCGCATAGCTGTTACTGCTATTAGTACAAAATATTTGTAATTGTAATAATGAATTGAAATCAATATGTAAAGATAATATTAGAAACATAATGGAAACAGAATGCAATTGTAAAAGTCTTAGTTTTGATAAAATAAATGAACATATATGTACCCATAATCTAGAATTAATTGAAAATTGTGAATTAAGAAAGCTGCTATCGAAATGGTATAAATATAGATTAAATAATAACAACGACAAAAATAAAATTTACAATTTGTTATATAATGACTTTAATTCTTACTTCAGTAAGCTGATTAATAGCGAAAGCTTTAATATATCCAGGACTAAAATTTAGAAATATTATATATTAATCTATATAATTATATATTTAATTATATCCTTGATAAAATTAAAAATAAAATGAAAATTACAAGCGATTATAAAAAGAAAGATCAAATTAATCAAGATATGTATACAGAACTTACTAAATTAAATGATAACTATATAACATATAACTATATAACTATTAATAAAGCTAGGAATAACTTTATCATCATGCAAAACACATTTTTATAGCTTTTAATTACAAATAATATTAAATACTTAAATTCAGTTGGCTGATCTGATCAATTAAATAATTTGATTAGTAAATTAGTTATACTAATTTCTTGTTCATTTTCGAGAAACACCATTTATGTAATTTTTGTTAGTTTAAAACAATAGTTATTATTAATAGCAATTGTGATTCTATTAATTTATAGCACATGCTTGACATGGCTCGCAAAGTTAAATCAGATTTGTATATATTTGGAGAATTATTTACTGGAAATGAAGAATTAGATAACATTTTTGTTAATAAGCTTGGAATAACTTCTTTAGTCAGAGGTAAAGTGACAACTAGATTTACTGAATAACTTTGGAGTTATTATAGAATCAATGAGTTCCTACAATGCTTACGATTTTGGTCGACAGATATACAGATATGGAGGGAAATCTGTTGGCTCATTTTACCATCCACCTGTTCGGCCCATTGTAGCTGGTGTTGCTCATGCCATATTCTATGATATTACACACGATAATATGTGCCCAATTACTGTAAGTAAAAATCGATCAATATTTTCTTTATAGAAGCAATTTTTTTATACAAGCAAATATCTAACAATTCAGCATAACCATGCTAATATATGAATTTTTCGGAGTTAGTTTATTCGTTGAGTTATTACTGTAGGGTAATCGAAATTAATACTGTTGTAAAACATTATTTCAGTATTAATTCTACAAAAGAATTTTTAGAACAAACAAAAGGAATAAATTTTCAGAAATATAAATACATACGATTTTAGTACGCTTTATACAAATCTAGATTTAGTAGATATTAAAGAAGCGTTAGTAAAATTAATTAATCTTATATTCGGAAAAAGATATACATATATATGTTATAATAATTATAACGCCTATCTAACAAAAATTAAACCATCAAGTAAATATAAATATATGGATAAAATTGAATTAATAGAATCCTTAAATATTTTGATAAATCAAAATTATTTAAAAGTAGGGACATCCTATATTTAGACAAGTAAAAGGTGTTCCAATGGGTGGTAATAGTAGCCCAATTATTAGCTGACTTGTTTTTAAGCTTTATAGAATATGAATTTGTTCATAACTGTGTAAAAACTAAATCTAAACAATATAAATATATGAAATATATGTTTCGATACATTGATGATATATGTGTAATTTAATTCTAATAATTTTTATTCAATTAGTGAGCACATTTATCCAGAAAGCCTTATTCTTAACAAAACCAATATTAATGATAAAGAAGGTGTATATCTAGATATGAACATTAAATTAACATTAACTAAAACTACTATTAATTTATATCGTAAAGATAACATATTTAAATTTACAAGAAACATATTTTTGCATGAGCATTCATGCATACTATATAATATAAAATATAATACATTAAATAATGAAATTTTAAGAATTGCAACAATATGTAATGATATTGGCTTTCTTCAAAATCATTTAAATAATTTAATAGATACATATTTTAAACTAGGTTACTATAAAAATAACATCAAGCAGAAAATAGTAAAATATATAAATCAACACAATAATATAAAGAAAAAATTTAAACTCTCAAGTGGCAAATTTTTCTGGATGAATAATAAATAATATACTTTGTATTAGAATAAGATACTAGATAGTTATTTCAGAGGAAATACATCATTAGCATGTATTTGGCCCCGCTGCTATGTTGGGTAGAGGAGTTAGGGGCCGAAACCTGATAGCATAGCAGTTCCTCCTGATGACCTCTAATTCTTATTCTGATACAACTTCTGTTATTTATTAGTCAATTCATAAAAATGACGTTTATTTTGAATTTTTTCTATTATTTTTTTATTTTATTTTTATTTCTTTTAACTTGATTATTATTATAGAAAATCTAAAAACAATTATTAATTTTATTATTTAATTATTAAATTTTGATTTGGCATTATTATGTTTTGTTTATTTTATAATTATATTAAATACGTAGACTCAGTTAGCTGATTTAATTTATAGTAACCTAGTTTTAAATATGTATCTTTTAAATTATTTAAATGATTTTGAAGAAAGCCAATATTATTACATATTGTTGCAATTCTTAAAATTTCATTATTCAATGTATTATATTTTATATTATATGGTATGCATGAATGCTCATGCAAAAATATGTTTATTGTAAATTTAAATATGTCATCTTTACGATATAAATTAATAGTAGTTTTAGTTAATGTTATTTTAATGTTCATATCTAGATATACACCTTCTTTATCATTAATATTGGTTTTGTTGAGAATAAGGCTTTCTGGATAAATGTGCTCACTAATTGAATAAAAATTATTAGAATTAAATACACATATATCATCAATGTATCGAAACATATATTTCATATATTTATATTGTTTAGATTTAATTTTTACACAATTATGAACAAATTCATATTCTATAGAGCTTAAAAACAAGTCAGCTATAATTGGGCTACTCTTACCACCCATTGGAACAACTTTTACTTGTCTAAATATAGATGTCCCTACTTTTAAATAATTTTGATTTATCAAAATATTTAAGGATTCTATTAATTCAATTTTATCCATATATTTATATTTATTTGATGGTTTAATTTTTGTTAGATAGGCGTTATAATTATTATAACATATATATGTATATCTTTTTCCGAATATAAGGTTAATTAATTTTACTAACGCTTCTTTAATATCTACTAAATCTAGATTTGTATAAAGCGTACTAAAATCGTATGTATTTATATTTTGAAAATTTATTCCGTTTGTCTGTTCTAAAAATTCTTTTATAGAATTTAATACTGAAATAGTGTTTTATACCAGTATTAATTTCGATTACCTTGCAATATTTTTTAAAGTGTGCTTTAATTACTTTAAGTATTTTATTCATATAGACAGAAAGTGGTTTTAATGTACATTTAAACGCACTACATATGAACCTAGGTTTTATTGGATTTTTATGTAATTTTGGATTCCAATATAATATAGGTATAGTTTTATTATCTAATTCAACCTTTATACCCTTTTTATCCATTATAGAACAGTGACTTGTAATAATTGTTTCTAAACTCAACTCACTACGTTCATATGTTGGATTTACATTTAAATCATTAGAATTAACCTCTTTCATTAGTATATCATAATAAGGCTTTTTGCATATGAAGACAAAGTTATTACTTGCTTTATCAATGTTTCAAAAAGCAATCGATATGAATTTTAGAAACAATCATTTCATAATTTCAAAAAAGAATTTGTAGATTGAAAACCAAAAAAAATGTGATTGAATGATCATGTTTTGTAGAAATTTGAAATTGTTATTTACGAGTCTTCATGAATAATTGATTTTAATATTGGCAGATAAGTGTTTGACAGACTTAAATCAGACAAGAATCTAAATATTTGTCAACATAATGTCGATTAAGAAGCGATAGTGATTTTTGCACTTTTTATAAATTTTTATTGATTTAAAAATGCAATCCTTTTTATTAAAAGTAAAATAAAATTAAAAATATAAAAAATCTTCTTAATATTAAAATGATTGGATAAAAATTAGATAAAAAAAGTTGTTTTAACACTATCTTGTTTTACCGAAAAAAGATAAAAACAAACATTTTATGGATTTAAAGCATTGTTTACTATATAATATAAATATAAAGATGTAAGCAATTGGTGATAATCACTACATTATAATCCTTATTCTTATACATCCTCTGTTATTTATTATTCAATTTTTAAAAATGATTTTTTTTAATTTTAATTTTTAATTTTATCGGTATTTTAATATTAATTATATAATTAATATTATATAATTATTTAATATTTATTATATAATAATTATATAATAATATAATATTAAAATAATATAATATTTAATAATATTATATAATTATTTATTATTTATCTTTATTTTTATTTTTATTATTAGTATAAAATACGTAGACCTAGTTATCTGATTTGATTTGTTCTACTGACAAGTTTTTATTGACCTATGGACTTTGTTTTCCCTGTAATATAATCTGTCAAATATACTAAAATTATGTATTCTTGATACGACTTTTTTTTCTGATAATTTTCAAACAAGTTTAATGATTTTATTTTAACTTGATATAAATATAAATTTAAAATATAAAATATTATACATATATATAATATAAAATATTATAAATATATATACATATATTTCTTATTAAATAAATATTTAGAAAAAAAATGCTTTTAATTGATTAATTAATTTAATTAAATAAAATAAAATTTATTTGTTAAATTTATTTATAAAATAAAGATTTTTTAATAAAAAACTTGTTGTTTTAAAATTGATACAATTGAATGGGTTGCCCAAAAATGGACCCCATATTATTACTTAGATAACGTTTACTAAAAAGTAGAGGATCATTGGGCTTTGGAATCAAGATTGCATAAGACTCTCCCTGACGCATGCTGAATTCCCCCGCTGAATTGCAGCACTTATGCGCTGTAGGAAATGGGATTTTGCCTGGGCGTCGTTTGTAGCTAGCCTCAGTCGCTTCCCAATTAGTTCAAAGAGGGAGGTGGCTTCACATCCTAAGGCGCCGATTGACCCGACAGCTACTGGGACGAAACTGCAATATGAAGGATCCAGACATGTATATTTGATCCGTTTCCTGCGTTCGGCTTATGTGGCCAGAGCTCCAGCACTTGCTGCAGAACAATCTACGTGAGACGGAGATAGGGTGTTCACGCAAGTATGGTCTTATACTAGTAGACGTCCACAGTCCCATGGTACTAAAGTGACCTTATCTGGTCTCTTACCTCAGTTCGGGACATACCACAGGGCGCCAAGGAGGATGGGTAATCCGCTGCTGATAAAGCTGCCTTTATTATTCCATCCACTTGGGCATGTCGGAAGTGGCGGCCGATAGCCCTTTTGCAGTCTAACCCATGCCGGCCTAGTATATCTACAATTGCGCCGCACTTACAAGTATGTAAGGCACAGAGCGGCAATTCCAAACGAAGGCCAATTGAGATGCGAATTCTCTGGTCGCCTAATCTTGTTCTGGTTGCCGCGTTTGGTATTGCTTGTAGGAATGATCCTGCAGCTGGTGCGGTCCGCGGCCAGTAATCGTGCTCTTTCTGTTATGTTTGGGGCAGAGTCTGATAGGTGCTTGAATATTAGCTTTTGAATCGGGGCACTCCAAGATTTCTAACGCTCTAGATTATCAGGATGATCGGATACGAGTCTCAATAACCACCTCGACCTTCCCAGCTCGAATTCGGGGTCTGTATGGGAAAAAGCGGGACAGTGTGCCAACAGTCGCTCGACCAATCCCTGTGTTGTGGATATCGATGACAGAAATGCTGGAAGGGCAGTATTGACGGCTGACGCAATCCCTAGACCACCAAGGGCGATCGGGAAGGTCGCCTGTGTCCAGGATTGTTCGTCAATGCTAACATTTAACAGTGACTCCAGAGGAAATCATAGGACTGTGTCAAAACTTAAAAGGCCTGCACGTAAAAAGGCCGGTGATGTATGAAGCAAATACGATAACTTTGTCCCTCTCACGCAGTGCCGCAACAAAAAAAAACTGTCATGTCTTGCGAGGAATTAAAGTCTAGTACTCATTTTTGTTAAGCTAGAAGTCGCTCTGTTTAATAATCCATCGATATTGGCCCCATCGTTAGTAGAAGAACCCAGAAGCGTAGAACGTTCGACTGATACTCGTTTTGATCCTAGTAGTGACAGCAAAATAAAATTAGCCACATTCTGGTTATTAGTAATGACCTTACATTTGTCTTCATTCAAAACAAGTCCTAGCTCAAGTCCTCCTTCGCGAATACGACGAATGTCATCATTTAGAGTGGCTACATCCACGGATAAGGTGGCGTCGTCTAAGTACCATATATTTAGTGGGCTATGTAATGTCTTACTTAGCCCTATAACCGCCAAGGAAAATAGCATTGGTCCCAGAGGGTCCCCTTGCTCCACTCCCTCTTGTGAAAGTAGGATTTTCGTGCCGTGAAATAACCAAGAAGTTTTGTTATAACTTGATTGCACAAAGCGGGAAATGGCAGGTATATAACGGTACACAGCAGCGAGTAACGATGATCGTTTGATGCAATTAAAAGCATTTCGAAAATCCAGCTTAAGCAAGCGTTCTGTCCGTGCAATAGTCTAAGATGGGCTCTGCAAGTATGTACAGCGGCTTCAGCACCTGACGGCACTCCGACATTAACTTGAAAGGGAGACAGGCCAGCAACTGCCTCACCAGTAGCCCGACGACATGCTATTTTTTGGCCACCATTCTTCGTAAGGTGTTACCAATGGCTATTGGGCGAAGTCCGCCATCAGGTTTTTTGAGCACAATCAACTTAGCTCCAAATAAAATTGGTCTAAAGCAAAGTGGGACGCCGCCGTTCAGGACCATGGACGAGAAATTAGACAAAGCTGTTAGAAGATCTTGTCCCGCAGCGGCACAGCCCGGTCCGGTAATATCCTTCCAATGGATCGGGCTCAGACCATCAGGTCTTCCTGATGCATGGTTAGCAAAGGAGCTCTTTGATTTTATAATCTCCTCCGAGACCACTTGTGGACAGCTTGTTAATGTATCCTGTGAAATGGGCAAAGACGAATCATTACTGGCTGAGCAAAGACTGGGGGGTGCAAATGCTGTAAAATAAGATAGGTCTCTTCATCATAGGGACAAAAGTATCCTCGCACAATGCTAGTCTCATGGCGCTGCGTGCATGCCCGAGCTTAATTTTTTCGGAAATCTTACGGCGCAATTCTTCTGATTCGGGTCGCCTACTCGAACATTTTTTTACGGCTCAGTGGCAGACGGTGGAAACCCAAATCAATCATGCTATCCCGAGCTGGCGGAAATCGACTAAATGATGTTTTTATCCCGCTGACAAGAGAAACTTCACGGGAGGGAGGCAGTGACAAAACAGAGAAACAGTGACAATAGCGGGGTAAACTTAACAAATTCTTCCAGTTAATCAATTCAGAAGGAGAGATTGTGGGGGCACGCAAAAGGGAGCAAAGTTTCATTGCTACGGTGCAGCGCACTGTCTTAGGAATTCGTCTAACAGCGCGGAATCCAGATCGAAACTGTTCCTTGACGTCTGAGACGAGGTCTTCAACTGTAGGCGACAAAGGTATCGGGCCCTAGAGAAACGCTGCTGCATCTGCTGATTTTGGGAGCAATCCGAATCCGGGGCAGCTAACTCTTCCTTCGTGTTTCCACAACACACCGGCTAACGTTATAGGGAAGGATCGGGAGCACACGCAGCATTCGCCAAATTGTTGTCTACTAATGTGTTCTTGAGGAGTGTTATTAACTTCTGGAACGAATGGCGATTTGACTTCCGCATATCCGTTTATATCCGTATTTATGGATACTAAAGTCTGCCGTATGCGTTGATTGGATATCGAACGTTCGGCTGTCGATCATTCGATGCGTCCCGGCAGTTTCAAATAAATTCGATATTTCATCGTTGTCCTCGCCTCCATCAAATTCACAGCAACTATTTCTTTGAATCATTTGGTAGTAAATAATCGACAATTCTGCGTTAATAAGTTGATATTGTTGGTGCAACGAGCTTCTTCTTTTAAAATTGTTTACGTACGTTTTTTAGCTCCAATTAGACTTGTATTTAGCGTATGTTTACCAGATCTCAAACTTTTTTAATTGTATGTTTATTAGTTATCAAACTTTTTTTAATAAAGTAATTAGCTTTTAAAAAGAGACCTCGTTACAACCTATCATAAAATTGAAAGATTCTTAAATATTAATAAATATTTTGTACTTAAAAATAAAATTCCATTTTAATGAAGATATTGTTTCGTATTCTAATTTATAATTTGTGAATAACTATTGATTTGCATTAAAATTTAAAATATTACAAAATTAGTCGCTTTGTAATTTAGACTCATTCAATATACGACATACTACCAAGAATGTTCTTAACTAACATGGCATGCTGTTCAACTGGTAGTTCTCGTGGTTATGATGAATTGGTTCCACACCATGTAAGCATTAAAGTTTTGGCTTTAAATATGCCTTATATTAAAATTGACATTGACATTGTAATTTAAATTCAGATAAGTGTTGTGACTGAAGAAAGATTATATGCCAAGTTTACTAAAGATAATAAGACAACAGATCCATCAACGGTAAATGGAAATAGTGGAATTATCGCTGCAAGAAGAGTGGCCAATAAATTACATGAGTCGTTAAGAGAAGAAGGATTTACACAAGTAAGCATTACGTTGATATTTAAGAATAGTTCCACAAAATCCTTCTTGTGAAAATGATATTAATTTCAATTATCCACAATTTATCAAAACTTAATTACGACTTTCGAAAACTACTGTATTCATCATCAGGTCCAAAAAAAGCGTTGAAAACATTAGCTTCCTCATATATTAACCGAAAATATGTTGCTATTGAAGTACCGAAATCTAGATAGCCCTGTTTCAAACCGTATACAAATAAAGGAAAATAAAAAGTAAGGGTTTTCTTAAATAACTAAACATAAGGTAAACCGACAGAAACAGAGAAAAGAGAAAAGCAAAAAAACTAGATGAAAACAAATCGTAAATGACATGGAATGTCTTCCTACATGACTTACGGCCTTAGGTCCAAGGGGATCTGAGCCCTTTAACCGATCCAACACGCCACCTTCCGACTGAACCACCCGTGGTCTTCACCCTCCTAAGAATCCAATCGAGGAGGACTATGCTGGGTAAACGAGAGACAAGAAGGTTAAGAAACTTTAGCCTTTGCTCCGGGGGGACGTCCTCTAGAAAAGAAGACTAATCCCGAGATAGCCCAAAAGCCCGGGAGGCGCACTTGGGTTTTCCCATACAATGACAAATGTTGGGCCCGTTTCAGGGCCTACCTAGCTTTCTTCGGGATATGTTTGAATCTATCTAGGTCAGCTTTCGCCGACCTGTTTACCGTAACGGTGAACATGGAGGTAGGTATTGGTTCAGAGGCAAATATGGAGGAGAGCGCAGAGAGTGCTAATCTATTAAGGTTTTGCTTGGTAGCAAGAGAGCCATGAAAGACAATTACCTGCGATTTTGAGGAGTGTTAAATAAGATTGGATTGGGGTAGCTGGTCTTTTAGTCTTAAAAAGAAACGGCTGATGTCTGAGACTACGTCGTTATACCTGTGTCCAGGGAACAAGTCTGTGATGTCATCAGCGTACACCACTAGACGTTGTTCGCGTTTAAATATTTTGAATAAATAAATGGAGACAGCAAGATACAAGATAGGAGAAAGTGAGGAACCTTGAGGCACCTCCGTAATAGGGTAGAACTGATTCGCATCAGGGTCGTCTTCATAGTAAAATCGCTTGTTATACAGCATGATCTCTATCCTGTTCACAATTCTCGCAGGAAACCTAAGGGACCTGAGAGAAGAGATCACAAAGGGAACGGAGATGCGGTCAAATGCAGCAGAGAAGTCAAGGAAAACAGCCACAACTAAACGATAGATATTAACCTGACAAAACTGATTCACTTCACCAATCCCTGAATGGATCGATCGACCTTTAACCAACCCATGAAAACCTGCGGGGATTAAATTATGCTTACTTAGATGGTCGCCGATTTTACGCGCAAGCGCGTTTGGTAAATCGACACGAGGGCATTTTGAATCTAAATGGGTCGTAGATCTTTAGGGCATGAGACAAGATTTTTCCTATGTATAAAAACACGTTTACTAATGTTGATGCTGCTACATCGGATGGGGAGGCTAAAAGCATTGATATGGCGACCTCTCGTCTCTGATCGGCTGTCAAAAGCTGAAAGACCCGAGAAGAAACGGACCGACGGATTTGGTGACTCCTCAAAAACGTTGTCAAGGCTAACATTATCAATCCAACTCAATGCCCTATCCTTCCAACAAACAAACTTCTCGTTCTTGAAAATCTTCCAAAGCAATGACTAAGAAGGGTTAAGGCGAGCAATACTCGTCTTATCCATGCTCAGCTGGAATCTATCTCTGGTGCTTCAGTATTCATTCGAGAGGGCTTGTCTGGCGGAAACAGAGAGATTAGGGAGGTTAAGCAATTTCGCTAGGACCTTGAGTTTCGTCCGAGTATGATTGTATATACGACCTTTATAGGTAGTAGATAGAATCCTGGAGGCTTGCAAAAAGAGTTAGGTATTAAATTCGGTCAGACTCGCATTAAGAATTATGGGAAAGAGTGGGATAGCTGCCTGAAAGAAGGTCACTCTGATCGGGTTAAAGTGAAACCTCCTTTGAAGCAACGTATCCTTCTCAATCCTCCAACGAATAAGGTCATGAGAGGTGGACAGATGTTGACGCAACTGCTTTGCACAGAGGGGTTTAAACAAGCACCTCGAGTTAAGCAGTAAAATGTCGAGGATTGAATTTGTTGATATGTAATAAAAGGTAGGGGACGGTGGTTTGTGAATAAGATAACCGTTCCTAGCTCTGAGAAGTGCTGCATTAATCCAACGACCAGTCCTGTCGTTGAAATCCCTGAATATAATGTCATAGCCGCTGTCGATAATACTATCCAGAAGGTCACGGGTTTTGTGTATCTCCCCTGGACGGATGTAGACATTGGCTAGACTGAGGCGTTTACCGTTCTTACAGAGTGAAACTACTAAACAAGACATGACTAAACATAAAAAGTTTTATAGGTGGGAGAATCTTAACGAGAACTTTACTAAGATCAAGAGTCCTTGAGATAAAGAGGAGTGAGATGGGGTTATGTACGGAGTATTGTGGGAACAAATGTGCTTTGGAATAAATCGAGTAATGTCGTAGGGGAGACGGATAGAACGCGTCTCCTGAATGACTATAACAACCTCGTCTCTACCGGATAGAAGGGCAGAAGCACCTCACGAATTCCAATTAAAAATATTCAGTGAAAAAGGCTCTCGATTACTCCGCATTGTGATGGAATAGTTGGAAGTGGGATTGCCGACCTAGACAGAGCCAGGGACGGAAAGGTCCCCCTTTCCGCCACTGGCGGCGTTTAATGTGGGTAATTGTCTATGGGCAGCATCTTCATTTCCATGAGCGGCTACTCTCTTCCCTTTAGCATCTTTCCCAACTTTATGGTGGTGTGGGATGCGCCGAAACCATAATCTTCTTTGACTTAGGAACAGCAATAGGTATAGGCGAGACTGGATTTGGACAGATGACGGAGAGAAAAGTAGCAACCAAATCTTCTATTTTATTGATAGCCGTCTTGGCACGCTCATCAACAATACGAAGTATGCCGCCGTCAGCCATTTGCGAGGTTGTGTGAGCAAATGTTTCGGTGACCTACACTGGTGCTTGCTTGATGAACGAGTTGCAATCATTCTTTAAGTGAATGCATTTTCGTGACCAGGCTGGATGGCTCCCATCACAGTTGGAACATATAAAGGGAGCCATACACTTTCTCCGGGAATTAGTCCCTGACAGGAAGAAGAACTGCAAATACCGAATGTTTCTGTTTGCAGCAGCTGGAAGGTTGTGCCGCCACTCGTGGCACCGTCTGCAATGCGGGAAAGTATGTTCATCCGTGTTTATAACCGAAAAGCGTAGGTTGTATTCTAAAATAGGGTTAAAGGCCGTCTTTGAAAGAATCTCCGCCTGTTATGTTATTGCGGAACAAAAACCTATAGGCAGAGGGAAGCCGCTATTCCCCATGACTGTTCGAAGAGTCGATACTTTAAACATAGATTGAAGATCTTTTGTCTTTCACTTCTAAGTGACTGGAAAGATTTGAAATTTTAATTGAAACGAGTATCGGTCTAACCTGGATTTTGGGCCATATCCTTAAGTGTAGAATCAAAGAAGTTCACATAGCTTTTTAGTATATCTGGCGTTGCAAAAGAAATTTTAATTTCGGTTTCAAAAATTTAATCGAATTGAACAAAATTCTGTTTGTGTATTTATCGGCAAAAGGTCGTAAGAACGTATTGAACATATGCCTTTCAATAGGCTTTACTATCTTTATAATAACAAGATTTTTTAACTTTGGGATGGGAGGGAGTACCTCCACACCCTCAGTAACAATTGAAACGTTACTGACCTTTTTATCCTAATGTTTAAACTCATTAGCACAGACGAGCTAACTTACCCGCATTGCAATGCTTGTCACGAATGGGGCTAATGGGGATCCGAATGTGTTAAGGGGAAGTCTTGTGGGGTATGCGGCCTAATGAATTGCCCGCAAGTTAGCGGGAAGTGCTCCTCCCAGCCAATATGTTCAAATCGTGGAGGAGTCCACCCGGCGTGGTCCAGGAAGTGTGCGAACTTCAAAATGTGTTGTTCCCGCTACTGCTCTTCCCACCCCAATATAAAAGATGACCCCGTAACTTTTGGTGTGGATGCGGGTAGAATGACTGACAACGACATCATCAGGTTAGTCGACTCCACAAAACAAGCAATCTTCAAGCAATTGAAGAACTTGATCCAGAAACAGCTTGCATTATTTTTTACCGATCCAGTAATCCCGACCCTCCGGTTCTGAAGGAATCAAAGAAAAGAGTAGCATCCTCACACATAGTTCCTCCTGTGTAGATAGGGCAAATGTTACAATCTAAGGCCGAAGATGTTGCCGTTGCACTTATGGGAAATGAATACAATGTCCGTGGGCAAGTGTCTTCCCTAGTCGAGGCATGTGGTGGAAAGGGCGACCTTTCCGCCCCTAGCTCCGTCAATGCCAAGGCAATCCCACCCAGCTAATCTAATGCAATGCAGAGTGCTCGTGAGCTTTTTTCCCTGAATATCCTTTAGTGGAATTCGGGAGGTGCTTCTGCTATCCGGTAGAAATTCAGATGTCGTAGTCCTTCAGGATACGCGGTCTATCCGTCTCTTCCATTACATTAGTCGATTCATTTCTAAACACATTTATTCCCACTATACTCCGTACATAACCCCATTTCACTCTTCTTCGTCTCAAGGTCTTTTAACCTTAGTTAAATGTTCCCTACGATTGTCCTTTCTACTCAACTATTCTTGTCCAGCCCTGTCTTGTTTAGTAGTTTCACTCTGTAAGAACGGTAAACGCCTCAGTCTAGCCAATGTATACATCCGTCCAGGAGTGATTAACAAGAACCGTAAGCTCCTGGACCGTGTATTAGGTAGTGGCTATCACATGTTACTCGGTGACTTTAACGACAGAACTGGTCGTTGGATTAATGCAGCACTCCGCAGAGCCAGGAACAACTACCTTATTCATAAACTACCGTCCCCCACCTCTCATTGCTCACCAACTAATTCACTCCTCGACATATTACAGCTTCATAAAATGTGGTTGTTGAAACCCATCTGTACTGAGCAATCGCGTCAAAAACAGACCACCTCTCATGGCCTAATTCGTTGGCGGATAGAGGAGGATACGTTGCTTAGGAGAAGATATCACTTTGACCCCATCAGAGTGGCTTTATTTCAGGCAGCCATTCAACTCTTGCCAAGAATTTGTAGTGATAGTTTGACTGAATTTAATTTCTACCTCTCATCGCAAGCTACTGCGTTTTTTTCGACTATCTATAAAGGTCATATATACAATCCCACTTTAACAAAACTCAAGGTACTAGCCCAAATAGTACACCTCCCTAATCTATCTGTTTCCACCAGGCAGATCCTCTCGAATGAATATTGGAGCACTAGATACAGGTTTCAGTTGACTAGGGATAAGGCGAGCATTACTTGCCTTAACCCTTCTCAGTCTTCCTTTTGGAAGATATTTAAGAGGAAGAAGTTCGTCTGCTGGAAGGAGTGAGCATTGGGTTGGATCGGTAGCATAGGCCTTGACACAGTTTTGGAGGAGTCACTATCTTTGCATAATTATGAAGCCACTCAATCTCCCCAACCAATGCCTCATTGGGGCTACTTCAGGAGCAGGGACTTATCTGTCATAGATATCCTAAACTCCTGGGGGCCACTTCCAGGTACCTCCAAATATCACGCGCCACTCACTACTCGGGACTGTCAGCTTTTGACAGGCAGTCAGAGAAAAGAGGTCGCCATCACTATGCTACTAGCCTCCCCGTCCGATGTTGCTGGCATTAATATTAGCTGTCGTGTTTTTATGCCAAAAAAGAAATTGATTTCATGTACTTAAAGATTTACGGCTCTTTTTCGATTCAAAACTCTCTCATCTCCATTTATGAAAAAGAGCTTGCGCGTAAAATCCCCGACCATCTATGTAGGCGAAATTTAATCCCACCTGGTTTTCATGGGTAAGTAAAAGACCGCTCGGTCCATACAGCAATAGGTGAAGTACGCCAGTTTTGTCAAGACAACAGTCATCAGCTTGCTGTAGCTGTTTTCCTTGATTTTTCTGTTGCATTTGACCGCATCTCTATTCCCTTTGTTATCTTTTCTCTCAGGTCCCTCGGGTTGCCTGCGAGAGTTGTTAACAGGGTGGAAATATTGTTATATACCAAGCGATTATTCTATGAAGACGACCCTGATGCACATCAGTTCTACCCTATTACACGTGTGTCTCAAGGTTCCCCGCTTTCTCCAATCTTGTATCTTACTGCCTCTATTGAACTTTACAAAAACTTTAAACGCGACTAATATCTAGTGGTATACGTTGATGATACCATATCCTTGTTCTCTGAACGCAGGTGCAAAGATTTAATCTCTGACATTAGCCGTTTCTTTTTAAGATTAAAAGATCAGTTACCCATATCTAATCTTAATTGTAACTCCTCCAAATCGTAGGTGGTTGTCTTTCATGGCGCTCCTGCGACAAAGAAAAAAAAGACTAGCACTCTCAGCTCTTTCTTCCATATTGACTAATCAAGCACTCCCTACCTTCACAAGTCCAGTAAAATACCTGGGGTTCACCATTACGGTGAACTGGACAGCGAAAGCTATACTCGATAGACTCAAACTTATTCTGAAGAGAGCTAGGTGGGCCCTGAAACGGGCTCAGCATCTGTCATTGAATGAGAAAACTCAAGTGCGCCTCTGGGGTACTTGGGGTATCTCGAGATTAGTCTTCTTTAAGAGGACGTCCGGCAGAGCAAATACCAAGGTTTCTCAAGCTCCTCATCTCGCGATTACCGAGCATAGTCCTCCTCGATTGGACGATCTTCGGGGGGGGGTTGAAAGACCCCGGGTGGTTCAGTCGGAGAGCGGCGTGTTGGATTGGGTGGAAGTCTTAGATCCTCCTGGACCTAAGGCCAGGATAATATCGTGAAAACTGAACATTTTTTATTTTACTTGTCGGTCTTGAACTGTTGCTTTTCAACTGTCCTTTTTATTTATTATTAAGAAAATCCTTATTATTAAAAACTATCACAATAAGTGTTATGTATTATCCAATTCTTACATATATTATATATATTATATATTATAAATCTACTTTATTGTTAGTCTTAAAATTATGCTTATTTTTTGTTATGAAAATAGCTTCCTGAATTTAAGTAGATTATTTTTAATTGAAATATACAAGTCACTGTTATATAATGGATAAAAAAGGTATAAAGGTTGAATTAGATAATAAAACTATACCTATATTTCAATACGCTTTATACAAATCTAGGTTTAGTAGATATTGGAATCCAAAATTAAATAAAAATCCAATAAAACCTAGGTTCATATGTAGTGCGTTTAAATGTACATTAAAACCACTTTCTGTCTATATGAATAAAAGTAATTAAGAGTAATTAAAAGTAATCGAAAAGTAAAAAAGTATTAAAAGTAATTATATGAATAAAAGTAATTAAAGTAATTAAGGCACATTTTAAAAAATATTGCAAGGTAATCGAAATTAATACTGGTATAAAACACTATTTCAGTATTAATTCTACAAAAGAATTTTTAGAACAGACAAAAGGAATAAATTTTCAAAATATAAATACATACGATTTTAGTACGCTTTATACAAATCTAGATTTAGTAGATATTAAAGAAGCGTTAGTAAAATTAATTAACCTTATATTCGGAAAAATATATACATATATCTGATATAATAATTATAACGCCTATCTAACAAAAATTAAACCATCAAGTAAATATAAATATATGGATAAAATTGAATTATTTGAATCCTTAAATATTTTGATAAATCAAAATTATTTAAAAGTAGAGACATCTATATTTAGACAAGTAAAATTCCAATTATAGTAGCCCAATTATAGCTGACTTGTTTTTAAGCTATATAGAATATGAATTTGTTCATTACTGTGTAAAAACTAAATCTAAACAATATAAATATATGAAATATATGTTTCGATACATTGATGATATATGTGTATTTAATTCTAATAATTTTTATTCAATTAGTGAGCACATTTATCCAGAAAGCCTTATTCTCAACAAAACCAATATTAATGATAAAGAAGGTGTATATCTAGATACAAACATAAAATTAACATTGACTAAAACTACTATTAATTTATATCGTAAAGATGACATATTTAAATTTACAATAAACATATTTTTGCATGAGCATTCATGCATACCATATAATATAAAATATAATACATTGAATAATGAAATTTTAAGAATTGCAACAATATGTAATAATATTGGCTTTCTTCAAAATCATTTAAATAATTTAAAAGATACATATTTTAAAACTAGGTTACTATAAAAAAACCATCAAGCAGAAAATAGTAAAATATATAAATCAACACAATAATATAAAGAATAAATTTAAACTCTTAAGTGGCAAATTTTTATGGATGGATAATAAATAATATACTTTGTATTAGAATAAGATACTAGATAGTTATTTCAGAGGAAATACATCATTAGCATGTATTTGACCCCGCCGCTATGTTGGGTAGAGGAGTTAGGGCCCGAAACCTGATAGCATAGCATTTCCTCCTGATGACCTCTAATTCTTATTCTGATACAACATCTGTTATTTATTAGTCAATTCATAAAAATGACGTTTATTTTAAATTTCAATTTTTTATTTTAACTTGATTTAAATTATAGAAAATCTAAAAACAATTATTAATTTTATTATTTAATTATTAAATTTTGATTTAGCATTATTATGTTTTGTTTATTTTATAATTATATTCAATACGTAGACTCAGTTAGCTGATTTAATTATTAAAGTTGATCGTACAATTATTATGTAATGTGTGATCTACAATTACCACTTGAGCAATACCTCGCCTAACCGATTATTTGTGCTGCTCTACATGCTTTTGTAAATTATGGCCAGTTGCCGAACACACAGACACAATCACCACAAGGTATATTGTAGACTACTTTGTTTTTATTATATGATGGCCTCATTTTAAAAATATTCTGTAGTTTAAAAAATTTTTGAGCTAATCAAAAATGAGCAAGAGCTAATCATAATTTGGACAAGATATTTTGGACAATCATAATAAAAAAGAGCTAATTATAATTTGGACGATGTTTGAATAATCATTCATACATATTTAAAAAAATCATCAGCGCTGCATTGTGTGGTACATTTTGTAAACCGACGATAATTTACAAATCAATTTAGCTAATGGGGTCTACGTAATTAATATAATTATAAAATCAAAATAGATAAATAAAAGTTAATAAATAAAAATAAAATAATGCTAAATCAATAAATCAAAATTTAATAATTAGATAATAAATAATTATAGATAATTGCTATAGGATTTAATATAACTTATTTCAGGTTTAAATTTGAAATAGAAATTTATAATTAGTCAATTTTTACGAATTTGCTAAGAAATAAGAAACGATGCATAAAAATAAGGATTAGAGGTCATCAGGAGTAAGTGCTATATTAACAGGTTGATGTCGCAATGCCTCGACACAAAATAGCAGCGTTGTCATATACAGGCTATTCACGGATTATAGAGTATTTTGTTCTAATACACGGTATATTATTTATTATCAATCCACAAAAATTTTAATTATTGATTTTAAGTTTATTTTTAATTTAATTGTTCTTAAATTGTTCTTATAATTATATTTTTAATATAATTGTTATATATATTTATATATTTTACTATTTTTATATTGTTGATATTTTATAGTAACCTATAAAATTATTTAAACGATTTTGAAGAAAGCCAATATCGTTACAAATTTTTGAGATTCTTAAAATTTCATTATTTAAAGTATTATATTTAATATAATATGGTATGCATGAATGCTCGTGCAAAAATACGTTTCTTGTAAATTTAAATATGACATCTTTACAATATAAATTAAAAGAAGTTATAATTGATTTTAATTTAATGTTCATATTTAGATATATACATTCTTTATCATCAATATTGGTTTTATTAATAATCAGGCTAACTGGATAAATTTGTTCGCTTATTGAATAAAAATTTGTTCTAGTTAAATACACTTATCATCAATATATCGAAACATATATTTCATATCTTTATATAATTGAGATTTATTTTTTAAGCAGTTATGAACAGATTCATATTCTATAAAGCTTAAAACCAAGTCAGCTATAATTGGGCTGCTATTACCACCCATTGGAACACCGTTTACTTGTCTAAATATTGATGTCCCTACTTTTTAATAATTTTGATTTATTAAAATATTTAAGGATTCTATTAATTCAATTTTATCCATATATTTATGTTTACTTGATGGTTTAATTTTTGTTAGATAGGCGTTATAGTTATTATAACATATATATGTATATATTTTTCAGAATATAAGATTGATTAATTTTTCTAATGCATCTTTAATATCTACTAAATCTAGATTTGTATAAAGCGTACTCAAATCGTGCGTATTTATATTCTGAAAATTTATTCCTTTTGTCTGTTCTAAAAATTCTTTTGTAGAATTAATACTGAAATAGTGTTTTATAACAGTATTAATTTCGATTACCTTGCAATATTTTTTAAAATATGCTTTAATTACTTTAAGTATTTTATTCATATAGACAAAGTGGTTTTAATGTACATTTAAACGCACTACATATGAACCTAGGTTTTATTGAATTTTTATGTAATTTTGGATTCCAATATAATATAGGTATAGTTTTATTATCTGATTCAACCTTTATACCCTTTTTATCCATTATAGAACAGTGACTTGTAAAAATTGTTTTTTAAACTTAACTCACTACGTTCATATGTTGGATTTACATTTAAATTATTATAATTAACTTCTTCCATCAGTATATCATAATAAAGCTGTTTGCGTATGAAGACAAAGTTATTACTAGCTTTATCAATAGTTGTTATTATATAGTTATCTTTTGATTTAGTAAGTTCTTTACATATATCTTTATTAATTTTATCTTTCCTTTTGTAATTGTTTGTAATTTTCATTTCCTATCTAATTTTATCCAATATATATGTTTTCCTTTGATGTATTTAAGCTTTTACTAGTAACCAGCTTACCGAAGTAAGCATTTAAGTCATCATATAAAAATTCGTGTTTCCATTTGACGAATGTACATTATTGTTTGTGTAAAAATAATCAACTTTTAAGAATACTTGTGTTATCCTCAAGAACATATAGAGCTAGCTTTAATTTTTCTTTATATTAATCGTTAATCATAAAATTATAATCTTAGTTTACTTCAGTAAAAATACTTCTGTTTATATTGCCTTGTAGAATTAATATCAACTATTTTTAATATGTTGTATATCACGAATGAAAATTGTTATTATATCATAATTTAACATCGACAGTTAATACAATTAAATATTATTCTTATATTTATACTGATAAATATCGTCAATATTAATATTATATTAATATCAAATGTCTATTATACATATTAGAAATTATTATAATATTAAATTATATTTATAATATTTTAAAATTAACAACCAATTTAGAACAAAAAAATTTAATAGCTCAAACACAATTGGAAAGGGTTGCGTGTCAAGCCGAAATATCAATAACATTATCTTTTGATTTGCACCGTCAGGATGCTTCGCCTAATATATATTGATTTTACCCCGAATGTATTCTCGCTTGACTAAAATATGAAATTATTTTTTATCTATATTAACTATAAATAACTATAAATAATTATTTAGATTTATGTAGATCAAGTAACAACGGATATTATTGCAATAACTCGCCATAATCCTAGCACACATCATTCAATAGTTCTAGTAGCACGCACGTCGTTTGCCCTGCCTGACAATCCGGAACATACTGGATATATTCGTCCGTTGTTTATTCCTGGACATATTGAAGAAGTGATTGTTGAAGCAGACCTTCAACGTATATGTGAAGATTCATGTAATATGCTATACACCCGTAATTCAAAATTCATTAATGGCTTGTCTGAATCTGCTTTCAAATTAAATATGCGATGCCATGTAAAATTAAATGACAGTCAATTTGTATTTATTTCTAATAACGAGTACGATAAACCAGACAGAAATGTAGAGTTCAAGCATTTTACTCCTGGTTGTGTTATCGCATTCAGGTATATTAAAAACTTATCACTAAAATTTAACACACTAAATCATTTTTGTCGAATCTGTTACAAATACTTTAATTTATTTTTAATTCAGCTTATTAATGAATTATCAAATGATTTGTTGGCATATTGACATAATCTGCAACACATATGGCAATGAGTTATATAAAGGAAAGCTTTTTAATGTGGCAAATGCACACAGACTGTGTGCTTACAAGCCTACAAAAGTGAAACATTGAAAAAAAGTTACTCGTTTAGTAGAATCGAATGTAGTTGCCTTTTGAAAAATTGGAGTGAGGATGATGATCGCAGAAGCTCAGGTAGGGAATTCCAAAGGAGAGGAGCAGCGATATGTAGGGATCGACGGTCGAAGTTGGTTAAGTATAGAGGTACGTGTACGTCTGCCAACTCTAAGTGAGATTCACTTAGAGTTGGCAGATAAAGATAAGAAGGAGAATTACAATGGAGAAGGCGATAAGTCAGGCAAAGCAGACGAAAACGAACGCGATGTTCAATACTTAGCCATCCAAGTTTTGATAAATAGGAAGATATATGATCGAATTTACAAAGTCGAAAAAGGATGCGCACCGCAGTGTTAATGAGGCGTTGAAGAGGTTTAAGGGATGACTTTGAAGAGAAGACGAGAATGCTAAGACAGTAATCAATACATGTGAAAAGAAGGGAGGAGATAAGAGATTTACAAGAACTAAAATCTAGAGAATTTCTGACGAGACGAATATCACGGAGAAGAATATTAGAAGACCTAGTTTTATCACGAATGAAGGGATTGAGATGCAGGTTATTGTCGAAGTGAATACCTAGAAATACTAGTTTATCTACAGCAGGAATAATTGTGGTCTGAAGATACAGAGATGGAGGAGTAACAGAAACAGTGGAGGGTAAAATCCATAACACTTTAGATTTGGTAGGATTTAGGGACATGCGCAAAGAAATTAGATGTTTTGATAGAGCACGAAGACAATTAAATGCGGATACGAAAAGTTGGCTTAGGGAATGAGGAGACGAATGAGAATAAAGAAGTATATTATCAGCGTACTGCATTACCCTTAAGCAGAATTTACTAGTTATACAAGATAAATCTCCAAGAAAAAGTTATACAAGATATACAAAAGTTCTACAAAAGTTATACAAGATAAATCTCCAAGAAAAAGCGTAAATAGAATAGGGCTAAGTATTGAACATTGAGGTACACCACAAGAGAGAAGATAGAGGAGAACACATTGAATTGGTATATACGGAAAATGATCAACCGGAGAGATACGAAACGAAACAAGCCAAGGTGGACGAAGGAAAGCCCGAATGATAGCGAAGACGAAAAAGGATTTTGTGACCGACAATGTCGAATACAGATAAAATAGCGAGCGATATTACCACACTATAAAGTCCTGTGTCACGAAAGGAGAGCAGATAAGAAAATACTTTATGACATGCTAGTTCGGTGGAATGATTGGAGCGGAAAGCAGATTGAAAAAAGGGTAGAGCTACGATGAAGAGAGATACTTGTTTATATGATATAAGACAAGGTATTCAATAGTAATTATATGCAACAATTGTATACAAGAAATAATAACTTATATTTGTTTGATTGTATAAAAATTGATTGACAATATTTGCGTACATTATTTGATATTTTATTTAATGAACAAAATATATATTTTAGAGTGTCACTAGCAAACAATGTTAAACAGGCTGTATTTCAAATAAGGAAGGCCGCAAGTGAATTTTGTAGCAGTGAAAGCAGTGATCCAAGCTCTTTTACGTCCATTGTCTCCCGCCTTTCACTGTCAGATCTGAATCGAGTTTTATATAGATGCTCAGAAGAAGAGATGGATGACGGATACGGATCGAACGTTTACAATATACCCAATTATGGAGAATTAGTATACGCCGGCCTTCAAGGTAAATACATGATACGATAATGAAATTTTTATTTATTACATTCATCTAGTATTAAATAAAAATGTAAAACATTAAACAAATCACTGTAAAATCAACTTATAAATTTAAGTTAAATTTAAAAATTCAAACATTTCTTTATCTAATAGTAATATTTAATATCCAAATTTAGGAAATATAATATTCTCAAAGTGTATATTTTAATTAATATAAAATCATACAAAAGAGATAAGCTAAATTAATTTGATTAATTTTATGTTAAAACAATATTAGTTAAAACAATACAAAAAAGTTAATTAATTTGTAAATTGAATGTATGAAATGATCCTCTAATTGCAAAGAATTTACTAAACTATGAATTTTATAAACATATTATAAATACATCTAGAAAGGTTTATAAATTCAACTTCAGAATTTTCTCAAAACACTCTCTAGAAGCAATATTTTTGGCTATTCAATTTCCTGTTCCTTTAAATCTTAAATTTATAATGCCTCAATTAAACATTTTTTATTTTCATCTTTTTAGTGTTCAAACAGTTAAAAACAAATTGAAAGCAAACTTAAATTTAAAAACAAACAGTTAAAAACAAATATTATAAATATGTTGATCGTTAAAGAAACTGTTTAGACTGTTATATTATATTATAACTAATATAGAATGTGTAATTAGAAATTGAGTAAGAATTTAATTAATTATATAACAAAATTAATAATATTTGAATTAAATTTGAATTATAACTAAATTTAATTTACAACTAAATTAATTAAATTTAAATAAATAAATTAAAATTTAATCATAAATTTTAGAGCAGGCTTAACAAAAATTTCACTATAAATATTGAAAGATACTAGAAGAAAATGATTGTGTAAATTTACATATAGATTTTTGATGATGAAAATTTGTTCTTTAATAACAGCAACTGGTGAAGTTTTCTGACACAAAAGCAAATTATTATGCTTTATAATTATTACTAAATTACAATTCGATAAATTTACTTATTGATGAAGTCAATATATACCAATAATTATAACCTACAATAACATACAATATAATATGCTCAAGATAGTGCAAAAGCTATAACAATGTAAATCAATTTCTTTAAAACAGAAAAGACAAGTAAAGCAACATTAATCACACTTCTACCTGATAAAAACCATTGTGTCTAATTTGTCACTTATTGTAGTGTTAATCGAAAATTTAAGACTAAATAAATCAAATCAGGTAACTGAGTCTACGTTCTATTTTCTATTAAAGTTAATTTTTTCACATAGTGTTAATCAAAAATCTAAGACTAAATAAATCAAATCAGGTAACTGAGTCTACGTTCTATTTTCTATTTAAGTTAATTTTTTCACAATCTACAAAATGAGTGTAATTTTTTTAAGACGAATAATTCAGTAAATTGTATCACTTGAAAAGGACTATTGAAATAGTTGAAAATTCTGTAAATCTTGACTGAATCCAACGCGTAAGCGTCTCAAATTTATGGAATACATTTGTTGCCCTTGTTTGGATTTCTAAAATTATTAATTCTTTAAAGATTAGATAACTGAATCTATGTATATTAAATTATTTATAAATTAAACATAATGACAAATAAAACTAAAATAATTTAATAATCAATAATTAAATAATAAAACAGATTACAAATAATTTAATTTAAAAAAATCATAACTTTTTTAGAAAGCATTACAATAAACAAAAATGAGATACCAACAAAAAATAAATTCACAGAACGTCTCAGGCTCGTGTGGTATCGAGTCGTAGCCGCGAAATGCGCATAGGCCGAGATCGTCCATGCACTCCCTTATGCAAGAAGTGTTGCCTCGCTAAATGATTTATATATATTTTTATAATTTATATCAAGTTAACATTTAAAATTGAAATTTAAAATAAAAGTCAATTTTTATGAATCGACAATAAATAACAGATGATGTATAAGAATAAGGATTATAGGTCATGAGGAGAAACTGATATGTTATCAGGTTTCAGCCCCTATTCCTCGACCCAACATAGCTCCGGGACCAAATACATGCTAACGACGTATTTACTCTGATAAAATTTGATTATCCAGTATATCTTATTCTAATACAAAGTATATTGTTTATTATCTATAGCATATCAGGCGATACAGAACAGACGATATATTAAAATAAAGATTAGTGGTCATTAAAAGGAACTGATATTTGCCAATATTGGCGTAAACTGCGAAATATGTAATTAGTATGTATTTTGGACAGATGCACTTTGAGTATCTGAAACCTGACAGTTTATTATTAAAATATCCAATCTCACTTCAGTTGATTTAAGATAAGCCTAACCATGTTTTTAAAAAATCCATCAAAAGGTATAATTAAATCTATCTTAATTTTGAGATGTTTAAATTTTATTATTAAATAAAACATTTTTTGATGAGAATTTCAGAAAATATTGCTTTCTGTCTTCTGTAGTGTGAAAAAAATTATACTAATTATAGGATTTATGAGTGTAATGGAGAAGATCCGATTATCGGAAGATATGGGAAGCCCTATATGTGAAAATCTTCGTAATGGAAATTGGATAATGGAATATATTGTTAAAAGACTTAAATATCACAAAGATACCCTTGATGTAAATTACTAGTATGTGTATTTTAAATGTGATTAGTAATTTTTAGCTTGGATTATGGTTTGAGAATGTTTTTGAAAATTTCAAACGACTGCCGCGTTTTCTTATTCCTTCATATTTCGATGCTGTCCTTACAGGCGCGTATACATGTATAATAGATCGCGCATGGTCTCATATGCCTAGGTACTCGAAAGATGTTATTTAATTTGTATTTTAAAACTGAACCATATCAATATTTAGCTATATTCGAAATGGTTCTACACTTCTGAAAGCACTCTCTTTGGTATCAGTTCAACTTGTCGGATACACGAAATCGTCCTTAATGCCAAAACTGTCTCCGTATTTACAAAAACCAGTTCCTGAACAATATGTAGATCTTGAAACCCGCAAAACATATCAACTAATACCCAGTTTATCTGCAGGTATTTTTCGTGAACGTCATTACTTGATAACATGTTAAACAATTATTGAAGCTAGATCAAAAAAGAGAGAAAATTTTATTTGATATTTAGCATCTTCAGAAAATTACAATCTAATTGTAATTTTCTAATTATCTAAATCTAACATTCTATGTCAGTGTAAATCCTCATGCAGCCCGTCGTCTACACGAACAGTGCAGTAGATGCCCTCGTTGTCTGAAAATTCTGCGTCTTTACGCGACTCCATATTAAGAGGAGTGCCCGCCTCACCGTGCCAATCGCGGCTATCTCCTTGCTGTAGACAACGCTCGGCAGCTACAGAAACGTGACAACCATTCAAAGACGGGGAATTATCTTCCCTGCTTAGATCCTCATGTGAATACCCCATTTTTGAATTTTCAGCACCGTTTTCGAAAAAGTGACTCTCCGACCTTGAGAAGGATAAGTTGGGCCGATTAATGATCGCGACATCAACCCATTCGCTTTCTACCTCTGTAAAAAGGCTAATATTAGAGCATATTAGCATTGCGCTAATATTTCGCATTTCTCGATTGTCTCCGATGGCCAATAAGTTTGCTGGCCTGCCCGTCGCAATTTCTCGCGGTCGCTGTTGCTCGTTGCTGGATTGTTTTGATCTGTTCACTGACGCTAAAGTTGGAAGCATCGAGCCCTTTATAGCTGGTCCTTCGGGGTTGCACGTTTCATAGGACGAAGATAGATATTTTATTCGGCTCTAGTGCCGGTTAAATTCGTTGGAAGAACATGTTTCCTAGGTGGGCCATGATGACAAAATCGATTTTTCTTTGACTTTTCTTGTTTCGACCAATCTTATCCGCATCATATCAGATTGTTGCTTGTCGATAGATTCGCCTTGTTGTCGACTACATCTTCGGTTCTCGCTGCCGGCATGTTGCTTTTGGACATGAAGCACAAACATATCGAGGCAGAAGAGAAATCGCGTGATGGTGTTAAGAAAGAAACTTGGTTTCTCCGTTTGTATATATATATTTTTCACAGATATTTTGTACTGAGCGAAAAAAAAAACTTTTTTATTTGCTTGGATCTCTGTATGCTGTCACGTTGTTAAACGTTCCCCGCTTTTGTGAGCCAAACCACAAGTATTCCTCGGATTTATCCAAGTACTTACTAGACAGTCGCTTGTCACTCGCTCGCACAACACGGAATTACAAAATTTCCGAAATTATCGGTAAGGGCGTGTACCTAAATTCCAACTAGATTTGAAATTTCTAGTTCCTCACTACTGCAATTCTGTTCATTTCCCTGTTGCAGCAATATTTGTTGGTTGGATCCGTCAATAATGGATGTTGATGGGTGCAGTGAAAAAAGTCGATATTGAGGATCCTCATTGCAATCAATAGACACTCTATTCCAGCCGTTGTCATCATCGGAGAGGCTCTTCAGGAGAGCCTTGGCATTCCCTCTCATTAGCGCGATCGATATTTGCTGAAATAATTCCTCAGCTACCCGTGAATAAGGGATGTTTCGACGAGCTGCAAGGTCGCGCGCTATTCTACAGATAAGACGTCGTCTGCCAATATTCAATCCCCCATAGGTCTCAACAGCTGCAGGGGTAAAAATGTAACCATTTTCCTCCATGGGATGTCAGTATTTTCGTTATTTAACGCGAATTGCGTACTCTTCCGCGACGTAAGTAGCCTCCGTGCTTGATTTATTCATGTAAATCATGAATAAATTAAGATAATCATGAAAATAACTGCTGAGGGTTTGAAACAGCGAAGTCAATTGTTTCGTGTGGGTCGCCGTGTAGGAGGATATCAGCTGGCCGTTCTCTTAAACCCCTGACAAGATATAAAACTTCACGCTCAACATGTAAACCTGCTGCCTCGGCTGCATGGAATACTTTATCTCTTACTCCGTTATGACGTATCCCTGGGTATCCTCCTAATTAAAAAGTAAGGCCGTGAAATCCGTAATTGTCAGCATCTTTAAAGCATCGTCTGCATTTATATGGTTTTTTGATATTGGAATTCCCAACCACATATTTATCAAGATACGAAATTCGGCAGGAGGCATGTTCAGTGACTTAATTGTTGAGGGTGTAGCATTCAACCATGCGTTTGCGTGAGGACAACATACAGCTAGGAGTCGTGATTTTTCAAAAAAGGATGGCGTTTCAATTAAACGAAAGCCCAACTCTTGGTTAATTCTCGTCCCTAACCAAATTGAGATAAGATTGCTGAGCGATCACTGTTATCCGTAACGAGTTCTTCCGGATAGTGGCGGGTTAACGTCTTAAAAGTTTGTGAATATCCCGGGAAAGAAGACGAATTCATACTCAAGGTACTCGCAACATTTGCGATGTTGGCTACATACGCAACAGGAGCATGGACTAGAAAACTTCGCATTCCGAATCCGCCCATCCGCAATGGAAGGTTTGCTTGAACTTGTGAGGGTGAATCTAGTCTAATCCTATCACTTCGTTAAGGACGTTGGTTACGGCTTAATCAAACTGTTTTAAAGCAGAGTGTATAGAAGACGGATTGATTGTTCGCATTAAATGGTTAATACGGGAGACTGACGCGCAGTGTCGCAAAAGCAGGTAAACAATCTGCGGATCGGAAATTTCTGAAAGCAAGTCAAGATCTCTCATTAATCCCGGCAGAATCATATATTCAAGATGAGAAGCAGTGAATTCTGGACTTCCGATTGGTGATCCAAGTAGAACAAAATTCATGGTTTCGTTCAAGGCCATAAATTCAGAGAAATGCGATTGTACAAATTGAATAGCTTCCCGTTGTCCTATTATCTCAGTTTTCCACCAATTGAGTTGCAAGTTAACACTACCAAATGCATTAGATAACTGGGACAAGACTTTGATAATGGATCGTGCCGACCCAATGATTAATCCATCGTCCAAGTATTATTTATTAAACTCAATATCATCAATTGAATTTATACTCTATATAGTCGATTGAATTGAAAACGAGAACAAGTCGGGTCCAAGAGGGTCACCTTGTTGGACTCCGCATATTGAATTTAAGGATTCCTGACCTATAATACGTAAATGCGAAAGTCGTTCATAACACCAACGTACCCACGCTGAGCACTTTGGAAATTGACAACCGACGGCTTGAATAATTACACCACGACTTAGTGAATTAAAGGCATTGTGTACGTCAACCTTTAGCCACACCCAATCTGAATTATTAATTTGCACGTGGTTTTTGAGTTTTGCCTCATGAATGATGAGTTCTATGCCGTTCGAAGTCGACGCCCCGACCTGATGAGGGTTAAGAGTGGTGGAAAATTCTTTTCTCAACCTCTGACATATACATTTTGATTTTCTAAATTGCACTCTAATTGTGATCGAATTGTAATTTTCGTCATTTTCAAGAATTGTAATCAATTAGGACTGTAAGCATTTGAAGATGCTAACAGCGGTTAGCGAAATATAAAATGAAATTTTCCCAATTTTGTTACCACGCTCCAATAATTCTTCATCAATAATGGATTATTATCAACTATTTACAAGCATGTTAAACAATTAATCCTTCTTGTTTTTGTATTTTTCAAAAGTTCTAGTGATACCATGTAGTTTTTAATTTTAATATTCCTTTATTTATCAAATAACAAAGTTCTGGATAGATATTTCAAGAATATCGTGTTTTAGGATTAAGGCATTTTAGCACTGGAGCATTTAGAAACTGGGGTAGAGATACATTTATCTCTTTGCGTGGATTACTCCTTCTTACTGGTAGACACAACGAAGCTCGGTATGTACATTACAATTACTTTCTTATCTTAAATTAAATGTGTTTCAAAGCTTCATAATTCTATCTTATGGACAGTGTCTTCGACATGGATTAATACCAAATTTACTTGGAGCAGGAGTTGGCGCAAGGTTTGTAAATTACAACCCACTATATTTCAGAAATTAAAAGGGGGTCATTTCTGACAAAAGAAATGCAGATGCCTACAGTATTTATTAATGAATTTACGAATCTGATAATTATCTTTTATATTTAAATTAAATAGTACAAATAGACATTTTTGTGAAACTTTTAATTTAATCTTGATGATAGCGTGATCTATCGAAATATAGTACTTTAAAAATATGGAAATATTTTCTTCTTTGTTCTTTTAAAACTATCTAATTTAAATTCGAATTTACTTTTATGTTGCAGCTAGTAAGTGTGATAATAAAATTGACTCGTTAAAATTATAGAAATATAATTTTGATGGGAAAATTAATTGATTTTATTGGTATTCTTCGATAAAATCCACAGATTTAATGGATTTTATTATTAATGTACTGAGATGTATAAATGTATTAATATTTATTATTAATGTATTTTATTATCAATGTATTGAACCCATTGATAAAATTAAATGGGCATATTTAAAAAGGTTTCTTTGTCGTGCTCAAAAAACATCTTCCACAATTTTAGCTCGTATCTTAGACATACCATCATTATAATTGGTTTAAATGTTATTCTTCTACTTTCAAATTCATACAAATACTTTAAATTAATGCTCGCTGGTAGATAAATATTCAAATCTCATATTTACAAAATTTTAGCGCTATATAATTTACTGCACAATTTGCGAAATCTTCATTCGACGACGCAAGGCGACATTTCAAAATAGAGTTTGAACTTATAATATATTATACGATATTCTTAATACGGATATAGTATCCTCAAACTTCTATCAGCTTGATAGAGTAAATAGATTTCTGTAATAGACTTTTGCAAGTATCTGAAAATATATTATAGGAATAAAGATTAAAAGTCATTAAGAGAAACTGTGATGTTATCATGTTTCAGATCCTGTCCCTCGATACAACATGCTAATGATACTAATGACGTCATTAGCATGCCAAATTCATGTTGATATTTCCTCTGATTTTTTGTTTAATAGTTTAAATTTATTTTTTATAACATTGTGTTGATTTATAAATTTTATATCCTGTACAGCGATTCAATATTCAGAGTTAAAATTGTGTAAAAAGTGAAATCAAATCAGATCAGGTAACTGTGTCTACGTATATTAAATTATTTATAGATTAAATATAGTAATATATTATAATATGTTATATAAATAACATAATAAAATAATAAATAAATAATTATAAATAATTAAATAATTTTATTCAATATATTATATAACTAATATACAGTTAAAATTTAAAATTAAAATATAAAATAAAAGTTTAAATATTTTTTATGAATTAACTAATAAATAATAGACGATGTATCAGAATAAGAATTAGAGGTCATCAAGAGGAACTGCTATGCTATCAGGTTTCGGCCCCTATTTCTCAACCCAAGCTGTTGCATTACCACTGCATCAACTATTATGAAAAGTTTTAATGAAACAGGTTAAAACAAGCAATGACAAGGAATTGATATTCCTTGACAATATAAATAAATATATAGACAATATAACATGTATCAGAATAAAGATTAGAGGTCTTCAGGAAGAACAGCTATGTAAAACGGTTTTGTCCCATATTTCTCGAACCAGCATAGAAGCGTAGCCAATTACGCGCTGACGTATTTTCTCTGATATAATCTGACGTATTTCCTCTGATGAAATTTGACCTCTGTCAGAAATACTGAAACTATGTATTATTGGTTACGACTTTACTCTTATTTTTTCTTATTTTCAAACAAGTTTGATGAATTATTAGTTTCTAAAAAAGGGAGAAGTTTGCATCCCAAGGTGTTTACACTTTAAAATGTAAACTGCTTCACGTGATCATGTTTAAGAGACCAGGTAATGACCAACAGCCAGGTCACGTAGCGCGTGGAGTGAAGGTGGTAGATCTTTATAGATCTTGTTCCAGCCTGCAACCGCCTTAAGCAGGGCAGCCCCCTGTCAGATGCTGCTGGATGGCCCGTTGTAAGTTTAGTCTGAGTCAACTAAACTAGGTGGCGACACCGAAAAAGCAACGTTAAAAATTATGACTTAAAAGTTACATGTACTCAACCATATTGGAAAAATACGTAAGTACTAATGATTTCAATTTTAGATCTTTTAAATGTAACAGAAAAAATTGTATAGTTTGTGATGTTATAAATAATAATAATTGTATTGTAAGTAGGTGTAGTGTATCTAATACAATGTACATGTGGATTGCAATATATAAGGAAAAACATATCAAATGTTAAAAACTAGGTTTAGGCAACACATATATAATATACAGCATAATAGTAAAACTATATTTCATAAACATATGAGATTAATAGGACATGATATTAAAAACTGTAAATTATTTATTTTAGAACATATTATCGAAGAAAACATATCAATATTAAATCAAAAACTATTAGAAAAAGAAGATTTTTGGATTAAAACGCTTAATTCCATGTACCCATTAGGATTGAATGACGTGGTACAAGGAATTGGCAGAAGTAGTATAATACATAATAAACAACTATATTATAATAATCCGGTTAAACGCAAACCAAGAAGTCATGGTGATAAAAGGAATAAGAAAAATAGAGTTAAAAATATTAAAAAAGATATGTATATAAATGAACAATTAGAAATATTAAAACAACTTTTAAGAGATAATAAGCTAAAAGATCTTTATGTAAATATAAGAAGTTTTTCTAAAGATATCATATCTTCAATAAATCAAAAATTAATTAACGACTATTATATGCTAAGTTGTATAATAGACAGTTATTGTAACACAAAATACTATAATCGTACAATAAATGTTAATAATTCTTCTTCTTCTTCTTAGCGTTTATCCCGTATGACGGGGTCCGCTTGCCACGATCGTTGACGCCAAAATGCCTTCTTTGCTACGTCTTTGGGCGTGAGTCCGACCATTTGCATGTCCTTAAGAAGGGTATCCATCCATCTTTTCTGTGGTCTTCCTATTGGTCTCTTTCCGTCGACCTCGATTTGAAATGGTGCCTGCGCTAATGTGTTCACGTCTGCCCTCATTACATGTCCATACCATCGCAGCCTTGATTCTCTCAGTTTGTCTGCTATGGGTGCTACGCCAAATCGCTTGCGGATGTCTTCGTTACGGATATGATCTAGGCGAGTCTTTCCTGCGATCCACCTTAGCATTTTGGTTTCCATGCATCCAAGCTTACGTTCTGCTTCTGCTGTCATTGCCCAGCACTCAGCACCGTACATTGCTACAGGCCGTATTACGCTTCTGTAGAACTTCGATTTGAGTTTGTCTGGCATGCGTTTGTCGCACAAAACTCCAGTGGCTGCTCTCCATTTTGTCCAGCTTGCGTTGATGCGAGTGGTGACGTCTTTTGCCACTCCTCCTGTGCTGGAGATGACTGATCCCAGATATTTGAACGCAGTTGTCTTTGGCAGAAGCACGCCATTAACTGATATGCTTACATCTTCGTTCTGGTTCGTCGTCATGTACTCTGTTTTGGCTCTGTTCAGTTTCAACCCAAACTGTGCCAGGCGATCGTGCCATTGCTGAACTTGTTGCTCGAGGTCATGTTTGTATTTAGATACCAGCATAACATCGTCGGCATACAGGATGGTCCATGGTGCTTGTCTTAGAAGGTCTTTCGTAATCACGTCCATAACTATGATGAATAGTAATGGGGAGAGTGCAGATCCTTGGTGCACACCGACTGAGATTGGAAATTCTCTGGATTTTCCCGCTGCTGTTAGCACATTGCTCGTCGTTCCTTTGTACAACATCTTCACCCATTCGATCAATTCCTCCGGTACTTTTCTGCGTCTCAAAGCGTACCATATAAGCTTATGAGGTACTCTGTCGAACGCTTTCTCAAGGTCCAGAAAAGCTACATGGAGGGGATGCTTCTTCTCTCTGTGCTTTTCAAGGAGTAGTCTGGCTGAGTGTATTGCATCGATGGCTCCACAGTTGCGCACAAAGCCTGCCTGGTTGACACTTAGTTTGACGGAGTCACGGATTCTCTTGTCGAGCACTCTCTCGAAGATTTTCATGGTGTGACTGAGAAGACGAATTGGGCGGTAGTTTTCACAATCTGCTGGGCTTCCTTTCTGCTTCCAGATTGGGATAGTTATGCTTCGACTCCAGTCTTCTGGCACCTCTTTTGCGTCAACAATCTTCTGGAGAAAATTAGTTAGCCATGGTGTCCACTCATCCGGATTGATTCTCCAGAAGTCCACCGCTAAATCATCGGGTCCGTTGGCTTTACCTTGCTTCATCTTCATCATTGCCTCTCTGACCTCTGCACCATTGAGTGGATCGACTTGTGTGTGATTTGGAGTCCCCTCTGGTATTGGTGGATGTTCAAACTCTTCTGTAAAGATGGCTTCAAAATATCTTCTCCATCTCTCCAGCACGTCTTGTGGGTGTATAATGAGTTTTCCCTGCTCATTGCTGATACCATGGAACTTCTCGATGTCTGCTGCCTTCTTCCGTCTTGAACGGGCTAGTCGGTACACGCCTTTTTCTCCTTCTCGAGTGTCGAGCTTTTGGTAGAGGTTATCTAGGTGGTTACTCCTAGCAATAGCCACTTGTTTCCTTGCTTTCTTTTTCGCTCGGTGATATTCATCTTTGTTCTCCTGCGTTTGTGCTATCCGGAGAGCCTTGTATGAATTTTTCTTTGCCTTCACTGCGTCTTTGACCTCTTCTGTCCAAAACCAAGTTTCTTTGTCGATGTATTTTTGACATGGCTTGGTGGATCCGAGTATGTGCTTTGCAGCTAGGTGGATCGTGCAGCGCAACGCGGTCCAGGTGTCCTGTACTCCATGTATGCTAGGTAGTCTTATCCGGGCCAGCTTTGCCTTTGTTCCAACTGTGTCTTCTTCCCTCAGTTTCCACCACTTGATTCGGCTCGTCTTTGTTTGTTCTGGCCTCGGTTTACGGGGGACTTCAATTTTCAGGTCACATATCAGTGGCTTATGTTGAGTCGCTGTGGTCTCTGATGGAATGACCTTTGTGTCTAGCACCGTCTTCTTGTGTTTTCGCCTCACCAGGACAAAATCAATTTGCGACTTCCTGATTTGTGAGCCCGTTCCATGGTAATATGTGTACAGGTGGCTCGGCCTTTTTGTGAAGTTGGTGTTGGTGATGGTGAGGTTGTGCGTAGTTGCAAACTCCAGTAGTTGTTCCCCTTCTGCGTTCTTCTCACCTATGCCATATCCACCGTGACATTCACTCTCATCCGTCTGTCCAACATGGGCATTCATATCACCGGCTATGATCACATAGTCTTCTTCGGGGACTTCTGCCATCTTTTCATCTAGCATTTCCCAGAAGTCCAGCTTCTCTTCATCTGTGCATCCTGTTTGAGGAGCGTACACAGAGAAGTAGTGTACGGTCGTTTCGCATAATGCCAGCTTAATCTTCATCAACCTCCCAGTGTATCGCGTCACTTCGCACACTTGGTCTCTGAGTCTCTCTGCTACGACAATGGCTACTCCGTTTCGTGCTGTCTCAGTTCCCATATAATACAGTTTGTATCCGTCTCCAATTTCCTTGGCTTTTCCGCCCTTCCATTTAGTCTCTTGTATTGCAAGAATGTCAATCTTTCTCCTCTTTAGGTCAGCTGCAATTTCTCGAGATTTACCCGTCAGTGTTCCTACGTTGAGCGTTGCAACTCGTACGTATGATTGGGCCAGATCACTTGCGTCTCGGCGTCGACCTTCCGTCGTGAACCCTCGCTTATTTGCCGAACAGACCGGGTCTTGTCTGATCGCACATCCTCGTGAATTTTTCGAACAGGTCGGATGGCACCTCCTGAACGCGTCGTCTACAGAGGACGCCTTAGTAATGGCATTTTGATTAAACTTTCTCATGGTTTGATGGTTGCGACAATTGTTTTCCCGACCGGCTGCCGCATGCCTGTCGTCGGTAAGGTCCGCGTTTGGTTCACGCTCACAGAGAGTAAGCGTTATCCAGTGGCACCACGAGGATGAACGGACCGCACCACTAATAAATGTTAATAATAACAATATAAAATATACATTAACCATTAAACTTCATTAATAAATGTATAGATAACATATATACATTTATACAATACATGTTATCTATACATTTATAATGCTATCTATACATTTATTAACTTCATTAATAAATGTATAGATAGCCAGACTTTTAAATAATTCTAAATGAAAAGAAATAATAGGGTCAGATATTAGTAAATATATTCCTAAAATAAGGTATAAACTCCTACCACCATTAGAACAAAAAATTTGTAAATATAATAAAAAATTAAAATCAATATGTAACAATAATATTAGAGACATAATGGAAACAGAATGCAATTGTAAAAGTCTTAGTTTTGATAAAATAAATGAACATATATGTACCCATAATCTAGAATTAATTGAAAATTGTGAATTAAGAAAGCTGCTATCAAAAGGGTATAAATATTTTTTTTTCTTTTTTTTAAATACCAGTTTTTAATATAAAAATAAACAACAAATACACATAATATCCTTAAATTTGTTTGCTTTTTGATCAGTCATTGATGTAAATCTTAGACGCTTGCCCATCTTTTACTATGTTTGATAATACTGTGCTTGTTCGTTTATTCTAAGCCTTGTAGCACGTATACAAACCGATGCACTAACTGCAATGGCGACTGATTTTTGATTTCAGCCTAGAAATACATTCGCTGTATGCAAGCTTATTACGATCAGCAGATTTGGCTGCTATCCATTTTAGTATTTTATCTGTCTCAGGTCCAAGGGTATAAATATAGATTAAATAATAACAACGACAAAAATAAAATTTACAATTCGTTATATAATAACTTAAATGATTACTTCAGTAAGCTGATTAATAGTGAAAGCTCGAATATATCTAAGATAAACATTTGGAAAGATTATATATGTTTGATAAAATTAAAAATAAAATAAAAATAGCGAACAATTACAAAAGGAAAGATAAAATTAATAAAGATATGTATAAAGAACTTACTAAATTAAATGATAACTATATAATAACAACTATTGATAAAGCTAGTAATAACTTTGTCTTCATATGCAAAAAGCTTTATTATGATATACTAGTGAAAGAGGTTAATTCTAATGATTTAAATGTAAATCCAACATATGAACGTAGTGAGTTGAGTTTAGAAACAATTATTACAAGTCACTGTTCTATAATGGATAAAAAGGGTATAAAGGTTGAATTAGATAATAAAACTATACCTATATTATATTGGAATCCAAAATTACATAAAAATCCAATAAAACCTGGGTTCATATGTAGTGCGTTTAAATGTACATTAAAACCACTTTCTGTCTATATGAATAAAATACTTAAAGTAATTAAAGCACATTTTAAAAAATATTGCAAGGTAATCGAAATTAATACTGGTATAAAACACTATTTCAGTATTAATTCTACAAAAGAATTTTTAAAACAGACAAAAGGAATAAATTTTCAAAATATAAATACATACGATTTTAGTACGCTTTATACAAATCTAGATTTAGTAGATTTTAAAGAAGCGTTAGTAAAATTAATTAATCTCATATTCTGAAAAATATATACATATATATGTTATAATAATTATAACGCCTATTTAACAAAAATTAAACCATCAAGTAAATATAAATATATGGATTAATTAAATTAATAGAATCTTTAAATATTTTGATAAATCAAAATTATTTAAAAGTAGGGGCATCTATATTTAGACAAGTAAAGGGTGTTCCAATGTGAGGTAATAGTAGCCCAATTATGCTGCCTTGTTTTTATAGAATATGAATTTGTTCATAACTGTTTAAAAGCTAAATCTAAACTATATAAATATATGAAAAATATGTTTCGATACATTGATGATATATGTATATTTAATTCTAATAATGTTTATTCAATTCATCACTGATCGGTTTTGATATTATCCTCTTGTGGTTGTTTAAATCCTATCAGTATCACTGTATACCACACTCAGCGTGGGTGGACATCATAAGCAGCGAGCCCACGCCTACATTTCGTGTTTCGGTCTTTTTACTGCTTCTGCTGATTCCTTGTCGCCAAAATGCTGGTTTATATTTGGCTTATATACCAAATTACACAATTAATGTGTTCTATATTTGGTGGGGGCGATAACTAATATTCGCAATTCGAATCCACCACACACCGATTTTATATTCCGTCCTTTTACGAAATGTTCACTGAACCGTAAGCTGTCTTTATACTATTGTCAATATTGCATACACGAACCGTTATTCATCACTGGTCGGTTTTGATATTATCCTCGTGTGGTTGTTTAAATCCTGTCAGCATCACTGTACACTACAATCAGCGTGGTGGACTTCATCAGCGTGAGCCCAGCCTACATTTCGTGTTTCGTTTCTTATACTGCTTCTGCTGATTCATTGTTGCCGAAATGCTGGTTTATATACCAAATTACACAATTAATGTGTTCTATATTTGGTGTGGGTGGTAACTAATATTCGCAATTCGAATCCACCACACACCGATTTTATTTTCCGTTCTTATACGAAATGTTCACTGGACAGTAAACCGTAAGCTGTCTTTTTACTATTGTGAATATTGCATACACGAACCGCTATTCATCACTGGTCGGTTTTGATATTATCCTCGTGTGGTTGTTTAAATCCTATCAGCATCACTGTAAACTACAATCAGCGTGGTGGACTTCATCAGCGTGAGCCCACGCCTACATTTCGTGTTTCGGTCCTTATACTGCTTCTGCTGATTCCTTGTTGCCGAAATGCTGGTTTATATTTGGCTTATATACCAAATAACACAATTAATGTGTTCTATATTTGGTGTTCTATATTGTTGCAATTCTTAAAATTTCATTATTTAATGTATTATATTTTATATTATATGGTATGCATGAATGCTCATGCAAAAGTTTGTTTTTTTTTGTAAATTTAAATATGTCATCTTTACGATATAAATTAAAAGTAGTTTTGGTTAATGTTAGTTTAATGTTCATATCTAGATATACACCTTCTTTATCATCAATATTGGTTTTGTAAAGAATAAGGGTTTCTGGATAAATTTATTAACTAATATTAATATTATTGATATTAATATTAATATTTAGTGGGCGGTAACTAATATTCGAAATTCGAATCCACCACACACCGATTTTATATTCCGTTCTTATACGAAATGTTCACTGGACAGTAAACCGTTTATTCAATTAGTCAATAAATTTATCCAGAAACCCTTATTCTTTACAAAACCAATATTGATGATAAAGAAGGTGTATATCTAGATATGAACATTAAACTAACATTAACTAAAACTACTTTTAATTTATATCGTAAAGATGACATATTTAAATTTACAAAAAACATATTTTTGCATGAGCATTCATGCATACCATATAATATAAAATATAATACATTAAATAATGAAATTTTAAGAATTGCAACAATATATAATGATAATTTAAATATAAATATAAGTATATGGATAAAATTGAATTAATAGAATCCTTAAATATTTTGATAAATCAAAATTATTTAAAAGTAGGGACATCTATATTTAGACAAGTAAAAGGTGTTCCAATGGGTGGTAATAGTAGCATAATTATAGCTGACTTGTTTTTAAGCTTTATAGAATATGAATTTGTTCATAACTGTGTAAAAACTAAATCTAAACAATATAAATATATGAAATATATGTTTCGATACATTGATGATATATGTGTATTTAATTCTAATAATTTTTATTCAATTAGTGAGCACATTTATCCAGAAAGCCTTATTCTTAACAAAACCAATATTAATGATAAAGAAGGTGTATATCTAGATATGAACATTAAATTAACTTTAACTAAAACTACTATTAATTTATATCGTAAAGATGACATATTTAAATTTACAAAAAACATATTTTTGCATAAGCATTCATGCATACCATATAATGTAAAATATAATACATTAAATAATGAAATTTTAAGAATTGCAACAATGTGTAATGATATTGGCTTTCTTCAAAATCATTTAAATAATTTAATAGATACATATTTTAAACTAGGTTACTATAAAAATAACATCAAGCAGAAAATAGTAAAATATATAAATCAACACAATAATATAAAGAATAAATTTAAACTCTTAAGTGGCAAATTTTTATGGATTGATAATAAATAATATACTTTGTATTAGAATAAGATACTAGATAGTTTTATCAGAGGAAATACATCATTAGCATGTATTTGGCCCCGCTGATATGTTGGGCAGAGGAGTTAGGGGCCGAAACCTGATAGCATAGCAGTTCCTTCTGATGACCTCTTATTCTTATTCTGATGCAACGTCTGTTATTTATTTATCAATTCATAAATATTACGTTCTTTTTAATTCCAATTTTTTATTTTAACTTGATTTAAATTATAGAAAATCTAAAAACAATTATTAATTTTATTATTTAATTATTAAATTTTGTTTAGCATTATTTTTTTGTTTATTTTATAATTATATTATATACGTAGACTCAGTTTGCTGATTTGATCTAGTATCTTATGATAATTTAAAGTATATTTTTATCTATAAAAATTTTACGCTTTAGAGTTTAAATTTATTTTTAATAATGTTGTTGATTTATATATTGTAAATTTTATTTTTTAATAATATTAAATTATCGCCCCTAACTCTTCTACTCAACATAGCAGCGGCGCCAAATACGTGTTAAGGACGTTTTTCATCTGATGAAATTTGATTATCTAGTATCTTATTCTAATACAAAGCATATTATTTATTATTCATCCATAAAAAATTTCCGCTAATGATTTTAAATTTATTTTTAATAATATTGAGTTGATTTATATATTTTACTAATTCCTGTTTGATTGTATTTTTATAGTAACATATTTTTAAATATGCATCTATTAAATATGTATGTCTATGTATTTATAAACACATTTTATAAATACATGGACAGTGCATTATTTACAACATCATTCAAATGAGCAACCAAAGTGCAGCGCAACGATATTCTACCGATGAAATAACGTTGTTTCGCGAAAGCTAATGGAGGCAATCTTAATATAGGGTGCAGACATTGTTTGTTTTGGATTTAAGGCGCCAATACTGGTTCAATCACACTTTTCGATATAAATGTACTGGTTGGCCTATCCTTTGAGTTGACTTTGAATAGTAATGCTAATTTAGCAGCCGTGTAGAAACCACATAAAAACGGCGTTGTTATAAATTTACTTCTCGTTGACTCAGGGACATTCAAAATTGTCCATATTTCACAATCTGCTGAGTCACAACCAATTTCAAGAGTAACAAAATCATGTTTTTGTTTGATTGCAGATTTTTGTCCAATATCGTGTGCTGCTTTAACGAAAGAGGTACTCTTCTTTTGCTTAGGCAATTGCTATTTCGTTCGTTGATAAATATCGTTCGTCGATAAATATCGTTCGTATATGAATATCGTTTGTAGATAATTCGGTTGTTTCGATAATTCGATAATATCGATAATTCGATGGGATTGTATAATCTAAATGTATGTTATATTATTAAAAAACAATTAAAATTCAAATAAAAGTCAATAGTCTTCATTACGTTCTACAGCAATTTTTGCGTCCCACACAGATGGAGCAAGCGCTTTCAGATTAGTATCACAGCTATGGAATCCCACTGTCTGCATTTGTACAAGTTCGGATGCATAAAGTTGTTCTTGAGTTTGGTTTGGTTGTTGATTTGTCGGCTGATGTTGCTGGGGATGAAGACGATCTAATGGTTGAAACAACGAAGCAGTATAATCTTGATTTGATTATTGTAAATTTTGAAATACTGTTGTTGCATAAGCTGTTTGTCTATTGCTTGGTGATCGAAAAGAATCCACATCAGATGAAGTAGGTTGACTATTCATTTGATTATCGACTAGACCGCGTATATTTGAAGATATCAACTGTGCATATACTTGTGGGGATGTGTCCCTAAGACGAATTAGGTTCTGTAGAATTTGTACAATCGTCCTCAATGCTCGAGTATTTATGCATAGAGTACGAATTTCAGGTATTGGCCACTGACTTATAAACTCATGAATTACACGATGTACTTGTTCTCCTTGTCTTTCGTCCTGTATAAATTCATATGCACGCAGCAGATTAAGTAGAATCTTAAGCAGATTTAGTAGAATACCAGGATCGCGGATAGAATTATCCATATTTGGGTTAAAACTGGATATCCGCAACATGTCGAATAACATGCGAGGATTTTCAGCAGCGCCTACTAATAATTATTGAGGGTTCATCGTAGAATACCGATCAGTGTTTTCGCTTGACGTAGATTGCAAAGGCGACTCTAAACGGTTTGAATTAGATACATATGATCTAGACGAATCGATTTGAAATGTAGTATTCTGAGATGCCCCGGGTTAGGTAGGAGGTTTGTATTTTCAGTTCCTACTTGACTAGTGTTAGCTGTACTAGATGAGCTAGAATTAGTATTCAGAGGGTTATCGCCAAACTGCTCATGTGCCACATTAAGCATTGGTTCTTGAAAATCGCGATAAATTCTCTGTCGAACATTATATCCGCTCGGTAAACTCTCAAGGTTAATCAGGGCTCTATCATGGTTTCTCGTAATTTCCTGTGTAGTTGTAGGATTACGAATCATTTCCATTGTTTGACGCATTAAATCCGGATTGTTAACGAATTGTAAAACCTCGTAGTTCTGCTCCCTCACTCTTTGCATTTGTGTTGTTAAGCTTAATTGAACTAAGCAATGCAGGATTACTCATAAGTCATAAGTTATATTATTTCAAAAACTTTTTTCTCAAACTTTTTAATATATCCTTCTTTTATATACTTCCTTTATATTTTTTAATATTGGTTTTAAATAATTATTGGAGCTAGATCAAAGGAAAGAATAAATTATTTTTAATATTTCGCTAACTACTGTTAGCATCTTCAGAAAAGTTTGCATCTTCAGTAAAATTAGCGAAATATCACAAATAATTTATTCTTTCCTTTGATCCAGTCCAATAATTATTTATCAATAATATATCAGTATCAACTGTTTAAAAAATATTGGCGTTGTGAAAATATTGGTTTTAGTAAAGCTACTTGAATAAATTTGTTCACTTATTGTATAAAAATTATTAGAATTAAATGCACATATATCATCAATATATCGAAACATATCGAACAAATTCATATTCTATAAAGCTTTTATTTTATGAAAAATAATGTTTTAGATAAAAAATTAATATTAATAAAAAACATTAATATCTAAAGACATGTAAACTGTCAATTCAATTATGCTTCTTTAATTGAAGGTATTCTTTTCAATTATAATAATGAGATTTTACAACGATTATTGAATGCAATATTTAATATTGAATGCATTATTGATTTATTCTAAAAGCATTTAATATACATGAAGATTTTAACTATTGTTGATTTTAGGTATAATTGTCGCGATGCATACTGGTGGTGGCTTTACAGCATTAAGTGCTACACTGAATCAGTGGATAAAGGACATGAAATACTTAAGGATGCATGTGCGATGATGTATCCAACAGATGAGTCACCCGCATGTGAGCCTGGAAGCAATGTAAGTTTTCCCAGCAAGATAAATTATCTCACATTTTGATTAATCAGCATAATGCTAAATTATATTATAATCTATTAAAGCTAAATTATTATTTATTTCTATCCCATTTAATGTTAAACTAGAATTGATGATGTTAAAACCATTAATTAATGATAACAATATTTAAAAAATTACGTAAATATTAAATTAATATTTTTGAATTTCATTATTAATGTTCCAATATAATTAAAATATTTTATTAATAACAAATAATGAATTAAGATGTTTAAATATTAACATAGGTATGAACATCCAAGCTGCTATATGTCTGAGCTTAATCTTAATATAGGTCTGAGTAGCTTAATATAAGTCTAAGCCTCCTTAATAAAGGCCTTAATAGTTAGGTCTGGGGATTCAAATAGATGGTAACTGTCCTAAAGAACGACCAAAGCAGCGATGACAAAACACACTACACAAAGGTTTACAAGCTGCTCGATTTTAACCGGATCTGGTCCACAACCGTGCGAAATGGAGGACGCGTACATTGAGAACCAATTCATTTCCATACATGATTAACGGCAAAAGAAAAAGTTTTTCAAATGTTATTCAATATTTTGTTAATAACATAAGTTGAATTAATGTTATTATGACATAATAAAAATTCACTTTATATTCTAATTTTTATAGCTAATTTAATAAATAATTAAATTACAACTCACTATATTTCAGAAATTAAAAGGGGGTCATTTCTGACAAAAGAAATGCAGATGCCTACCGTATTTATTAATGAATTTACTTTTTATTTATTTATTAATAAAATTATAGAAATATAATTCTGATGGGAAAATTAATTGATTTTATTGGTATTCTTCGATAAAATCCACAGATTTAATGGATTTTATTATTAATGTACTGAGATGTATAAATGTATTAATATTTATTATTAATGTATTTTATTATCAATGTATTGAACCCATTGATAAAATTAAATGGGCATATTTAAAAAGGTTTCTTTGTCGTGCTCAAAAAACATCTTCCACAATTTTAGCTCGTATCTTAGACATACCATCATTATAATTGGTTTAAATGTTATTCTTCTACTTTCAAATTCATACAAATACTTTAAATTAACGCTCGCTGGTAGATAGATATTCAAATCTCATATTTACAAAATTTTAGCGCTATATAATTTACTACACAATTTGCGAAATCTTCATTCGACGACGCAAGGCGACATTTCAAAATAGAGTTTGAACTTATAATATATTATACGATATTCTTAATACGGATATAGTATCCTCAAACTTCTATCAGCTTGATAGAGTAAATAGATTTCTGTAATAGACTTTTGCAAGTATCAGGAACTTATGCTCGGATTTAATCTTCCATGTACCTTCACATCCCTTAACAATATTTTAAGATGAAAAGGTAAAAGTAACAATATTATTTTGGAATATATGCAAATTTCTGCGTTACTGCAACCAATAATGTGGAAACATTCGTTGTCTTAAACGTACTTTAATTTTTCGCTTATCGATACATGGTTATCAAAGATAACCATGTATCAAAGATGGTCGTGATTATTTTATCCAATAAATCAAAGATGTTAATTGACTGTCTTATTACACATACGACAATCAGATCAGGTAATTGAGTCTACGTATATTAAATTATTTATAGATTAAACATAATTATAAAAATGAAATAATTAAATAATGATAAATAATTAAATATTTTTTATAAGATTTCATATAACTTATATCAAGTTAAAATAAAAAATTGTAATTTAAAATAAAAATCAATTTTTAAGACTTGACTAATATAATAACAGAAGTTGTATCTGAATAAAGATTGTCTGTTATTATAACATTCAATGTATCAGAATAAGGATTAGAGGTCATCTGGATAAACTGATATGTTATCAGTTTTCATAGCAGTTCAGGAGGAACTGCTATGTTATCATGTGGCTAGCTCTCTTACTCGACTCTTATTGACTGTTGTCTCAGATCCGTCGGTGGAAGATGCATATTTTGCGTTGCTGACTTTCGCTAAATCGGTGTAGCGTCTTCTAAACGATTCGACAGATAAAAACTTATTAGGACGCAGCTCGCTGATTAATAAAATCAAAGAGAATTCCTTGCATCATCCCAATGTTTCCCTCAAATTCAAATCTCGATGCACGTCAGTGATAAAATTTACAAATCCGAGGATTCTTCCGAACAATTCTACGGACAATTGCCTCGTCGAATCGCTTTGTCGAAGAGCTTCAGAAAATATCGGGAAAAGTGATGTTCGGGTGTTGTTCGGCTTTGAGTGCAGCGACAAACAATTTGTTCAACCTTATTATGCCTCTTTAAGACAACTTAAAGATGTGCACCTAGCGAAAATGCCACACTCGTCTGATAGGCGTGAAGGCATTGAGTCAGTTCTAGCAAACAATAGCTTCGAAATTGTCATATCTGGAGATATGACATATCTCCAGTTAATAGCTTCGAAATTGTCATATCTGGAGAGTCAATCCTAAATGCTATCCGCTCTTTTCCAAACGCTTCTGCCGAAGGAATAGACGGCTAAGCGCTGTCCATTCAGAACACCTCGTGCCTTTGAGCAGCTTCCCGGCCGGTGTATAGTTGGTAGATTCTTTATGCCGTCTCTGTCTGCTATTACAGAACGGTAATTTCCCCCATGCATTGGTTCAATAATATTCAGTGATTGAATACAAGCTTTACGAAAGATATGTAACGGATTACGATCAATCTTTATCTGTTGCTCTCTCAGTCGTCTTAACGGCAAAATCGTTAATCGACATGCGTATGATCTTATAGTTAACGTCTTCTCTCCGTATCAACTGGGCGTCAATGTGCCAAACGGAACAGAGGCTGCTGTTTACGCGGGGATACATTTTGGGCAACACAAATTGGATGTCGAAAATGAGTTCGTCAAACTGGATTTTGCCAACGCATTCAACAACCTCAGTCGTGATAAAATGCTCGAGAGCGTTCGAGAGAAAATCTGATAATTTTTCTGTGTTTTCGCATGCTACTGTAATCACGGTTAACTATTTTTTGGAAACAATATCGTGAACTCAGTAGTGGGGGTTCAGCAGGGCGATCCTCAGGTCCACTACGTTTTTCTTTGGCAATTTATCCAATAGCCACTCACTGCACATACGCTATAAACATTTGGTATTTGAATGACTGTTCCATGGGCGATAATGTATACTCTATTGACCGGGATATCAAGATGATCAAGAGGTTGGGTGGTCCAATGGGTATATCTCTTAATGACCACAAATGCGAGATTATGGGTATCGACCTACTCGCAGTCGAAAAGGTTCGCTCTGCCGTCTTAATTGCAAAAGTCAGTGACGAGGTATTACTTGGTGCATCAATCGAATGTGATTAATCTCTGGATGCCGCTTTATCAAAGACCTGGCTGCAGTTGAAGCAAGCCAGCTTATCGAGTGGGTGGGCATGATAAACACGACAGAAAATGTTTTACTGACACGATCAGTAACCCTTCGCAAGATTCAATACCTGTTACGAACTTCGCCGTGTTTCCATAGCCCGCGAATTACATCTTGCAACGACAAGCTAAAGAGTCTTTTGTCATCGACTCTGAACATGATCCTGGGCGAAGGTGCATAGCGCCAGGTAACGCTCACGATCGACGTACACGGCTTCGGTTTCACTAGTACCCAGAACATCGCGATTCCGTCTTACTGTGCTTTCGCCGCATCCACGTACGACTGATAAACATAATACTTATTCCGGATCTGAGCACTGGTTCATACTGTAATAGCCAACTTTACACAGCTGCCGTATCGGAATGGTTGTCCTTGTATGGGCCTGGTATTCCACTAGAATTAACATCTCAGAAACAGTGGTCCAGACCAGTACATACAGCATGTTTCCTGTGGTTGTTGGAAGGGGTATCATCCGCGAAGTCGAACGCTCGGTTGTTAGCAGTTGCCGCAAAGCACTTCGGTGATTTTCTTCGGACGTTGCCTATATCCGCAGTGGGAACGAGATTAGACAATTTTTCTATTACCGCAGCGGTGGCTCTGAGACTCGGTGTCGATTTCTGTCGGTCATTTGGGTGTAGGTGTGGGGTCGTTTGCGATAACGCAACCGCTCACGGTCTAGATTGTCGGTATTCTCTAAGCCGTCATGCCCGTCACGCGGAGGTCAGCGGTACCATTCGAAGAACTTTAATGGCTGCAGATATGCCATCCCGTCTTGAACCCATGTGTCTGTCGAGGACCGACGACAAGCGAATAGAGGGCGGTACCCTCGTCGCCCTAAAACACGAATTGTACATCGCTTGGGACTTTAAGTGTCCAAATACGTTGACTTAAAGCAACCAACATTTGGCGGTTCATGACGCTGGACTTATCGCAAAGGATGCAGCAATTCGAAAATACCGAAAATATGTGGATTTGGATCCTCGCAAACACATGTTTACCGCGATAGTCATCAAGACGCTAGAAGCGGTAGGCTCCAATTCTCTTGACTTTCAACAGGAATTCGGTAGGCGTTTGGTTAGACGAACTGGGGATGTGCACGTCTTTTCATTTTTAATGCAAAGGATCAGCGCCGCAATACAGATGGGCAACACAGCATGCTTGCGAGAGTACATGGCCGATCGTGACATACACATTTCTTAACCATTGATCAATGCAGAAACAAATGTTTTAACTGAGAATAAATTGTGAGTCATAAAAATTGACTAATATTTTAAATTTTAATAATAAATTTTATATTTAGATAAATATCAATTGTATAAAATCTTATATAATTATCTATTATTTTAATTATTTATCTTTGTTTTTAATTTATATATAATATAAAATACGTAGACTCAGTTATCTGATCTAATTTATAAGTTAATTTTTTATAACTTAGAATTATTGATTTTAAATTTTTGAATTTTTATTATTTTATTTAAGTAATATATTAAGTAGTTGCGTATGAATATAGGACATTTTGTTGTACGAAGTTATTCATATGGGACTTCGAAGACATATTCAAAAGATGAAATATCGTGAACGTGGTGCTGGATACAATCTCGATAACGATATGAGCGATAAAGGTTTGTTGTTCGTTACAACTTTGCACTCCAAACTTTAAAGTTAGAATAGCTTTAAACTTAATCTATAAATTTTGTGTTCTTTTTAAAAAACTATGCGATTACTTTGAAACTAAAGTTAAAAGTAAAAAACTAAATAATAGAAAATAAAATAGTCAAATATCGTGTTTATATATATTATTATTAGTAAGTGCCAGATATGTCTGTTGAATTGACAGTAGTGTTATATTATGATCAAAATTGAAATGGCAAGACGGCCCGCATGAGTCAGAAAATTTATTGAATTTTCGATTCCAGTTTGGAATCATCATCAGAAATTGTATGTTATTTATCTCAAACTTTTTTTAACGTCTTTTTTAAGTGTTATATTATTTTTTTATAGATTGTCTTCATTCTGATTTCGACAAGTTTCAGTTCGATTATTGGTCAAGGTTTCCTTGGCTTCGATTCATGCATATTTAAAGCTTAATTATACTAATCGTAAATTTAAAGTTTACGAATTGCTGATTCCGAATCTAAACAGTTGTGTTTGTAACATTATTATTAGATATTAAATTTGAAAATAGCCTAAATATTTAATATTAATAATTAATTATTAATAATAATGTTAATTATTAGTAATATTAATTTTAATTTAATATTAATATTAATATTAATAATATTAATATTAATATTAATTAAATTCTATATAAATAAAAATATTTAATGTTAATATTTAAATATTAATATTTAATATTAATTCAATATCAATTATTAAATATTAATAATTATTTAATAATTATTTTAATATTAATTATTTTTTATATAGTAGATAAGAGCATCATTTTCAAGGAACGCTTCAATTCAAAAATACTGTTCTTTTTGTCACACATTTGTAGTGGTTTGTATAGATTTCATGGTTTAAAGACAAAAATCAGTGATTGGAATTCATATATGATTAATAACTTTATAGTTTGTTTTTTATAATTTTGAACGAAGAAAATTATACAATTACTCAATTGCGTCAAGTACGCTTTTACAAACATATAGTATTATGCCACAAATATACCACAATGTGGTATATTTAATACAGAGTATATTCGTTTCCAATCCGAATTATTACAAGAAGGCGAAGAAACAATAATATTTATTTGATTACAAAAATACAATATTTCGACGGCACTACGGCACGTCATCTTAGGGTCTAAACCGTGAAGATGACGTGCCACAGTGTCGTCGAAATATTGGATTCTTGTAATCAAATAAATATTCCTGTTTCCTTGACTTCTTGTAATATTTAATACACCTTGCATTCAGTAATTTATAAATCAAAAATGATTCCCGTGTCATGCATGACTGAGATAGTGCACCAAATTCCCGATACACTGCCAATAATCCAGGCCAGCCCGATTTCTAACATACAAATAATGCCCCAGCAACCTTTCCAAACGATCATGATCATTGAGCAGCCGCGTACGACAACTGCGAAGATCGATATCGACAATGTTGAGTATTTTCCTGAGCATGAACGAGAAACAATGGGACCGAAATTTGGTGGAGCAATTGAAAAGTGCTCACGATGTGGAACCACAGTGTATGCTGCGGAAAGAATTGGTGCGTGCAGTTCGCAATGGCACGAAAAGTGCTTTAGATGTAAAACTTGCAATACAACGTTGACTTTGGGTACATATAAAGATCAGGATGGAGAAATATACTGCAAAGGTTGCTTCGCCGATAAACTTCTTCCACACGACAGAAACCGCAAACAGGCCGAGGAGGAAATGAAGGCCAGCAAGCAGCTGTAATTCAGTAGTTTTTGTATTTGATTTTTTTAAATTGATTTTTATGTTTATAAGTTGTCAAATTGTAAAGTTTATTTGAAATCAAAAATTATTTAAGAACAATTTTTAAATTATATTTTTGTAAAATGTGATAATAAAAATTAATTATTACGACTAATATTAATTATTAGTCGTAATAATATTTTTTAGAGAAGACATATTTTCTTGACAAAGAATTAATCCGCCACGCAGGGCTATGCTCAAAAAAAACACCAAAATAAAATCACAACAAAGTCATAAATCTTGCGACTTATCACTGCAATCTCTCGCATGGTCGAATAGGAAAACCTCTGATAAAGCGTTGTGCCCTAATGCAAGCACTCACGGTTCTGGCTACTTCAAATGCGATTTTGGTCCTCATTTTGCGGATCTCTTCGCTATATGTCCGACGACCTCGTTCTGATTTTAGTTTTGCGATTATTTTGATCACACGACTGAGCCGCATCACCTGTACATGCGAAAATCAGGGCTTGAAAGTTGCTGTGTTCGATAATGGTTGTGCGTTCCTCATACTTGGCTCGTTTGCGATGTTCGTGGTATTGGAATGCTGAAGCGGGCGAGTGCGAGTAAGATTGATCATGTATATTGAAAATGCTGAGGTCGAAGAACGTCCATTCGAATCTTCTAAATAGCCCGGAGCATATCACATCCAATCTCACCTCGCGGTCACGACAAGTTGTACTGTGTTCGAAGATTATCTAAGAGATAATTGGTTTTAGTAGAGGCTCGATTTCGATTCCATGGCATACGTCTGCTAGTTCGACAGCAAAAAGGTCCCTGATTGCGTAGTGGCGAATTATTGGGAGACCTCCTCGCTTGCTCGAGAGAGCGTGACTGAGCGTAATCCGTGTCCCAGAAACACAACCTTGTCCTAACAAATCTGCCGGGTTCCAACCATACCGAGTGCACATCGCATCTCTGAATTCGTTTGCTGATAGATGTTGATATGTTGATTTTCTTTTGTTAAAGGGAGAGCGTTCAACCAGGCAGATGCACCACTCATGGTCACATGTTCTCTGGACTATTTTGTCGTGTCGGAAAGGGACTGGATAATGCTTTTCAATTTTGCCCAGTAAGCCGACTGCATATGATTAGAGGACGTCTTCTTCCTCTGGTTCTGTTCGTTCCATAATGCCTCGCCCTGTAAGTTCATTGAGTACGAGTCACAAACTAGGCGTGAACATTCGAATTTGATGTCGTGAATATAAGTTGGATCAATTATTCCAACTCCACCAAAGCTAAATGGCATCGACAACAATGCTATTATGTCTTTATCCAGATTCTGTCGAGTTAGAGTTGGAAGTAGAAGACCCACCACTGCCTCCCATAGCCCTTGCAATTGTTCCTTCTTGCAATGTGTAGTTTTTAACAGGTATGTCCATTTCCACTGCAATGACAACAAGAGACCAGAATAAGCCAAATGCGGCCTGTGTCTCCAACTTGCGATAACCGGACTATCAAATTTGACGACTTCTTCACATTGTTTTCAATACATTTTTCAATGAATGTGTCAGTTCCGATTGGGCTACCCAGCACTTCGATTCCATCTAGTTTCACTTGAATGTCCCTCATCCACTAACCATGTGTGAACACTTGATGCTACAGCAACTGTGTTTTGCTTGAGTTTAAACTGTACCCGAACATTGGCCCGAATTCTATCACCGTTCGCCATGCTATACGTAAGTCCTCTATATATCCCACACAGTTTGCATCATCTGCGAACCATTTTTGGGTTAATGAAGACGCACGATGTTTTATCAAGTTAATCAGCGGCATTGACGCCATTGCAAACGCGGACATGTCAAAGGGATCGCCTTGTGTGAAACCTTCTTTTGACCATATTGTATTCCCTTCCATGGCTAGACAAGAATCATTTGAGTATGTATTTGCAAGGATGATTGCCAGTGCGGGACATATGTGATTCATGTTTCTTAACGCCACCTGTCGATTAATTGAATTAAACGCATTGCTCGCGTCGATGGCTAATATTCATAGCTTGGTCATGAAGAGTATGCTTCCCTTAGTGAGTGCACAGAGTGCACAATTCTTCTTGGTTGTGCGGCACATAGTTTGGTGTTTCCAGCTGTCACTTGTATATCCTTCTGATGACCTCCAGTATCGTTTTGCCAACTATTCGACGGGCTACATCGGCAATCCAGATAGATCTTATCCCTCCTGTTTTCTTTTCTAACGCCACCAATCTACAGGCTGTAAACGCTTCGAGAACTTCCGCATTTACTCCTTCTGAAGTAATCCGAATGCTTAATTCTGCTAGAGCTAGGGCTAGTGAGTTTGAATGTCTATTGAAATGTGTTAGCATGTGTAGCCATGCAGATGCATTCAATTCCGAGGGACATGCACTTTTGGTTAGCTTTGCAGCTCTCACAATTCGCTCTTCATCAATTTCTGTGAATATGGAGGGGTGATGTTCTACAACTTTGGGAATACTCTCCTTCAGGATGGCGCATTCCCTTATTAATGACGGCTCCGGATGTGAGCTTTGTAGTAACTCAAAAACACTTAATCCGTTTATAATGCCATCTGGACGAGGAGTTCGTGAAGTGTGCTGCTCCTCTAAAATTGCGGAATAATCTGCAATCCTGCCCGCTGTAATCATTCGACTATATTGTCTACCCCATTCCACCTGTCCCGTGTCATGTTTGGTTTGACGACTTTTGCTTTGCAATATGTTCGCTTTCTTGTATAGCTCCTCAAATTTCCCTGCTTGCCATAATAGCATACGCCTTTCCATTGTTTTCCTTACTATAGAAATTTTTTTGAAGGGGTGCGTTGGAGAATACATTGAGTAAAAATCATCGCTTTCTTCAAAGCCACTTTATTTGTCTCAGACCTCTCAGCCACTGCACGAAAGAATGCAGCTCGTGTCAATGAAATCATTGCTTGGCCCGCAAAGCGGCAGACGAAATAAGTTCGGTTTCCAGTGTATAACAATCTTGTATAACTGTTCAATGTTTGACTCTGTTAAGTTCGTCTGAATGTTGGTCGGTGGGAAGTCGGTCACGGCGTCTTGGCCACGGTGTGTACGAAAATCTGCTGTAACGGCGCCCTCGCTTCTTAGTAGATCCGGAGCTATATGATGAACTGATTGGCACTCTTGAATTCCGGTTTTTAGTTGCAATTGGCGATTTCTGCAGTTCGGGGCAAGACAATCGGCACAACACTTGTTCGATTTTGCGCAGCAACATCCTTTGCAAACAGCGCTCTGACCGTTGAAGTTGCAGCAGTGTGGACGAGTTGTAGGCTTTCCTGCAACTGTCGTAATAAAAATTAAAAATTAATTATTTTTTGCAAACACATAAAGCATAATTATAAAATTGCAGATTTAATAAAAATAAGCATAGCATAATAGACGTTTGTTTAAAATAAGTCAATTTTTATGAATTGACTAATAAATAAAAGAGGAACTACTATGTTATCAGATTTCGACCCCAATTCCTCGACCCAAAATAGCAGCATGGTCAAATACGCGCTAATGACGTATTTCTTCCGATGAAATTTGATTATCTAGTATTATATTCTAATAAGCATATTCTAACAAAACATTCTAATAAAGTATATTGCTTATAAAACAAATTTGATTATAAATTACAAAAAATACAAGAGAACGTTTATCTTCTTCGTAGAGAAATGTCATTTTGTTAGAAGGGCTGGCTGCTACTACCAGCCTACATGTTCTTGCCATTTGAAACCGTCGCCAGAATGCTGACAGCATTTCCACGTTGGATGGCGATGCTAACGTTTTGAAGGAGGTATGAAGTAGCACGTGAATTCCCCGGTAACGTGTTTCAATTTCTTTCCTATCTCATTAACAAGAGCCAAAACGGAAGAGCCCAGTGATCCATAAGTCTCTACTCCAAAAGGGCAAAATATGTGGGACATGGTCAAGTCGGCGTATTTCAGCGGTTTGCGCTCTTCGGCATATGAAGCTGCTTCGTCCGCTCCTCTGGCTGCATTCTTAACATTGCTGGCTGCGAGGGTGTCCACGCAGGTGGCGTCTCACATCAAACATTTCCCTTCGCGCCAAGGGAAAATGGTGACTCCATCAGGATGTCGACCGTCCGATCTGCATACAAATTGCTTATTATCCATCCATAAAAACTTTTAAAACTATAAAATACGTAGACTCCGTTGATCGGATGTGATTTAATGCACTCATACACACGCTGAATAATGTAACCACTTATTAATATTTTATTCTACTAATTTATAAAAATCACTTCATATAATATTAATATAACATATAATATAAATGAGTCTCTACAGTGGTTTTTTTATCACCGATTCAAAATATAAAAGAGAAAACTTACATTATGGGTTCACATACACTCAAAACTGCATAAAAACTACATTTATGGATTATACACAGCCACATACAGATTTTACATTATAAATTAAAAATGTCGTAGGTCTATTATGTACAGCTACTGTAATGTAAAAAATGATGTTTGTAGAACACAATGCAACAGTATACTATTTGATATTAAAGGTTTCAATGTCGAAATTGGTGTCGATATAAACACTGGATTTGTGTATGGTGGAACTCAATACAATTGTGGTACATGGATGGACAAGATGGGTAGTTCAGACAAGGCTGGTAATAGAGGGATACCGGCTACACCAAGGTTAGTTTATATTTAATGTTATATCACTAATTTTATCGAATTTAGAGACGGAAGTGCCGTAGAAATTGTCGGCTTGAGCAAAAGCTGCATCGATTGGCTTATCGAAATGGGCAAGAACGGATACTATCCGTACAGTAGCATTGAGTACCATTACAAAGGTAAAAAATTACTTCAGCGCAAAATAGTACATAATCTTTAGTGTATTGTCAGATAGTCTAATAATTTGGATAATAGAATTAAATATCCGCTTATCTCTCAATTTCATGTTGTTAAAATGCAAAAGTTAATCAGATCAAAAGCTGAGTTAGTTATTATATATATTGCCAAAGCTTTCGCCGCGTTACGGTTTCGTCAGTGGCTCATCTGAAAACATGGAACACATTAACATCGTAACAAAAACATTAATAATAAATTAATAAATAATTAATAGCATAATTAATATTTATCATTGCATCGAATCAAGCCAGCCCACCGACTCGCCTTTATTGTTGAGGGTCTTGTCGTTATCTGCACCCGATATTACGATTGCCTATATTAGTTTTCGCGACACAACGTTATCTACTTGGTAGAGTAGCTTTGCGCTGCGCTTTGGTTGCTCATTTGCGTGTTGTTGTGAATAATGCGCGGCCCATGTATTTATAGCACTATGTTTTCTTCATGAGGAGTCATAAACACCATGCAGCATTATATATATCCTCATTAGACCAAGAAATAGAACCGAATTATTCTCGCAATATTCAAAGTCGCAACACATGCCAAGTCATCCTATGTGTAACTACAAACTTTAACAACGGTAACGCGTCTACCATTGTTAAAAACGACTGCGAATTAGTCTCTTTCCTAAATTTCTAAAATTCCAATTAACTATGCGGACATCAATATTGCATTGTCTCGCTAACCGATTCACTTTGCTTGTAAAAGCGTTGCTTATAAAAGGGATCTAAAGGATAGCTGAGCTTCGCAACGGTAGCTGTGTTCTTTTAGAGCCTTACTTTTTCATGTTTATAAGATGACTATTCGTGTAGCCTATTTACTTAAACATAAAGTCGATCTTTCGACACTTATTATTGACTACTTCATTGCTGCCTGTGCACATGCGCACTGTTTGCAGCATGCTAAAGAAGATAGCCCTATTCACACTGTATGAAGTCGTTGGTGAAAGGCAGACTTAAAAAGAAATTTAATGACCTGAAATTTAATGGCTTTATGACAACATCGTTCATCTCTCGTAATTGACGCAATGCTACCAAACGCTCTTTAATCAAGTTACATCTACCAGTGTTCGTATATTTGGGATTAATGTATTTATCAAATAAACATTTACCAATTGAATTAGTAGCTGCACTATGAGGAGCTGTGCCGTCTTCGATGCTCATAGCTATACGTCTTATACCAGTAGCTAATTCGTATCGATCGTATTCTATCGATCGTATCGATCGTATTTGGCAGGTTTTATATGCTGCCAAATACCCATAAACAATCCTCGCCATGTCAAGGTCAGCCTATTGTCAGCAGCAATGGGACTGCAACTGAGAAACTCAGCAGATATATCGATTCGTTGCTAAAACCGTTGTTGAGGACAATTACTTTACACATGGTTAGTACTAATCAATTTCTAGACCGATTAGATTCCATTAGATCAAACGCTCCATTTGATTACACATTTATTGCAGCGGATGTCTGCTCGTTGTACACATCTATTGAACATGAAGATGGCATTGAGGCGCTATGATTTACGATAGAAAATGCAGGATGGCCCTCGAAAATGATAACATTTATATTATAATAGGTAAAAGTTATACTTACCAACAACATTTTCGAATTTAATGATTCATCGTATCGGCAAATTACAGGTACAGCTATGAAACGCCAATAGCTCCCACATATGCTATAATCTACATGCATGTTTATGAATCTAGAGTCATCGAAAAACTATCTACAAAGCCTATATTGTATTCAAGATATATCGATGATATCTTCTATATGTATTCAGATTCAGCAGTAAATATAGTAAAAGATGCGTTTAATAATAGTGGTTCACTCAAGTTTGAGTTTACTAGTGATGATACTAACTCCTTCTTGGACCTACAAATAGACCGAAATAAACGACGCAGTATAGAGAACGAGATATACCGAAAACCGACGTTCACACCAACCTATATACACTCACAAAGTTGTCATCCAAAAGTGCTGCACAGTTTATTGATCCGTTGTGTATACACATGAAAAACATACTGTATGGACAATCCTGGTTGAATCAAAACTTTAATTTATTAATTGGTCCTGTGAGGATCCCAGGCGGCGGTGCTGTTTCCTTTGTAATCTATTATATTAGTCATTTAGTGATCACGCTGATGTTTATTACACTGAAAATAATTCACTGCATTGCATTGACTTCGAAAGCGCAAGCTACGTCATGCGATTAGCATATAGTGAATTCTTTCTGCTTTAATCTATATATAGTATGTTTTTCATGTGTATACACTGTATTGCTGCAACTGATGAGGCTTCTCAAAGCCGAAACGGTACGCCGTCTTGCAGTGTAGAAGCATGAAATTCTCTGTATATAGAGAAAATCAGATAGGTGTAATATACAGTCCTGGTTGAATTAAACCTTTAATTTATATATAATATGTTTCGTTTGAATATATATAGCACAATACAAGGGCTAAGCTTCCGACATAAAAGCCTTCTTCAGAGTTGTAATAACTTTAATAACGAATACTTTTTTATACGTTAAAAAAGTATTCGTTATTAAAGTTATTACAACTCTGAAGAAGGCTTTTACGCCGAAAGCTTAGCCCTTGTATTGTGCTATAAAAGAAAAATTGCTGATGTTACTCGATTCTTGATTTGATTTGTTTAACGATTGATTTGAAAGCAGCCTCAATGGGCTCTCGAGTTCGATTTGATAATAATATTCAATATATATAGTGTTCACAATGGATATATATATAATCTGTTTAATTATCAGTTAATTAATCCAGAGAACAAAAACTTCTAATTTATTAACACAACGCGTTTCGAAAAATTTCTTCTTCAAGTGATTACACTAGATATTTTCTGCAGTATATATCTTGATTCCGACATGAAAGAATTCAGCGTATATCAATCACATACCAAAATTCCAATTATCATGGTACATGATATTCATGATACTTATTTAGCATTTTATCAGTCATGATTTGTCCTATCCAATATTGCTCCGTTTGTTTCCTTTCATAGATATTTTTAAACCCTCCTTGTACAATTTGCGTTGATAATATATGATTTGGAAACTCAATTTTGTGATTAACCACTCCATCAAATCCTATTTTGTTCTTTAGAATATCAGCACGTCTATTGTTCATTCTCAAGTTTAATTGTCTACCGCTCTCTCCGATATACTGTTTTTGACAATCATTGCATGTTGATAAATATATTATATTCTTTGATTTACAAGTATGGTTACCTCTTGTTTTGTACGTTAACCCGGTGTGCTGACTCTTAAATGTGTTTGTAACATTCACTATATCCGCACAAGATTTACATCTTTTATCTTTACATGGAGCTGAGCTACCCATACTTTTCGTCGCTTCTGTCATATTTTTAATTTTTGAATGTACAATTTGACTTTTAATGTTTTTGTTGTTTTTAAAATACACCTTAACTCTGTTTAGGCTGGTCAAATTTCGATCTTTGTTTGTGTTTAGTAATTTGTTAATATTTTCAAATGCTGCGTTATACTCTAGAATACAATTAATATTTTTATTGTCCTCCGAGCAGGCTTCCTCTTTGTGGTTTTTCAGCAAAATTGATCTGTTCATTTTTCTAACTCTGTTGTACTGTGTTAGGCACTGCCTATGAGAATATCCCCTATTTTTTAATTGGTCCATCAATATTTTACTACTTGATTCAAATTGTGATTTCTCGCTGCATATTTTCCTTCTGCGGATAAATTCATTGTATATCAATGTTCTTTTTGTTTTTGGTGGATGAAAGCTGCTAGCGTGCACATATGATGCCACGTTTGATTCCTTTTCATACAGAGTTGTTTGAATCCTTCTGCGCTCATCTCTGTAAATAGTTGTATCTAAAAAGTTCGTATTTCCGTTGCTTTCTGGTAAGGCCAATGTAAATTTTAGTTCACTAAAACGATTTAGATCTGCTACAAGTTCTTGTAAGCTTTCAATGTTGTATGGCCAAACTATTAAGATGTCGTCGATGTATCTAAACCAAACTTGAGGTTTAAGTCTTCGAGTTTTTAGATACTGCTCCTCAATCTCAGCTACATATAGGTTGGCGTATACGGGCGCTACCGATGTACCCATTGCAGTTCCGTTCTTTTGTATAAATAATCAATCGTTAAATTCAAAACAGTTGTTTCTGAGTACTAGTTCGAGAAGTGCTCCAGTTTTGTCAATTTCATTTTGTTCATAATCCCTTTGAACCATTCTTTCCTTTATTGCATCAATTCCCTTCATTGTGTCGATTGATGTATATAGCGACTCTACATCAAGCGTTGCAAATATTGAGTGTTTATGTATTGTTAGTTCATTGTTTTGTAATTTCCGAAGAAAATCATCGGTGCTCCTAATATGTGATTGGTCATGATCAAGTAATGGTTGTAGTTGTTTACTGATGTATTTAGATATGTTTTCACTCCATGTATTGCAGTTACTAACAATCGGTCTTCCAGGTACCGGTACACTATTTTTGTGTAACTTGGGTAGGAGATAGAATCTACCAGGAAGCGGGTTTTTGACAGTCATTGCTTTATCATGTTGTAAAATATTATTGCTTTTGTTAATTGAATTCATTATCATGTCTTTATAATCTTCATTGCTCAGCTCTTTATATGTATCAGTATTTAATTGCCTTTCTGCCTCATGTATGTAGTCCGCTTTACCCCATATTACAACTTTCCCACCTTTGTCCGCTTGTTTTATTACAATTTCTGTATGTTTCTTTAATTGCGTAATTCCTTTCATTAATGAAGGATTCATATTATATTATCTCTTCGCATTTGGTTTCATATAAATCAATTTTCGAATGTCAGGTTTATTCATGTATTGATTGATTGTCAGATGTCTTAATTCTGAATTTTCTATATCTTTGTGTATTCCGACACTAGTTTTCTTGATCGCTCGTACGAAATATTGTCTGTTGAACTCTCTAACAGAGGGTATAAATTTTAATCCTAGCTCTAGTAGGTTTATTTGTTCTTCTGGGATATCTATATTTGAGATATTCTCTACTATGCTGGTAGAGATTGTGTTGTTTTTTAACTTTCTTCTTTTATTCCTAAACCTTCTGTTCGGATGATATTCTAGATTATATAATTCGATCGGATATACTTCTTTACCAGTTATGATTTTTAACTTTTTACACTTATATATATATATATATATATATATATATATATATATATATATATATATATATATATATATAATTTGTTGTTACACCTGCCCTGGGACACACAATGGTGTACTCGTAAATAAATCACTATGTTTTCCTCATGATGAGGCATAAACACCAGGCAGCATTCTATATATCCTCATAGGATCAAGAAATAGAACCGAATTATTCCCGCAATATTCAGTCGCTACATATATATATTAAAGGCAGAACCAGAATGCTTATTTTTTCAATCGAATTCAAATGACGTTTTCGAGCTTACTGCTCTTCTTCAGTTTTACACTGCTGTGCACAAACAATTTGCTTTTATAGAGAAGTAATTATCGTGTAACCCACGGAAGAAGTCATGCTTAAATTATATAGATTTCTGGTTTAATTATAAACCCGCAGTTGTCTCTCTGTTGATGTTCCCTGAAGTTTTGTCATCAGTTGAGCTGCCCACCATAATTCTCGATGTCGTCTCTCTTCCACGTCTTGGATTCCACATTCTATTATTCGAATCTCAAAAGAATGTCCTTCATTTTCGACTACATGTTTTACCGAAGTATCACTAGCGATCTTTTTTGTTTTAAGTTGTGTCCTTCTCAAATTCATGCGAATATTCATTTGGCCAGATGTTTCGCCAACATATTGTATTTTACAATTCCGACATTGCAGTAGATATATAATATTTTGGCTCTTACACGTGCAACTTGATCTTACTTTGTACACCAGTCCTGTTGATGTGCTCTCAAATTTTTTCGCTGTCCAACATGTCGGAACATGTCAAGCATCGTTTGTCATTACATGGGCGACATACGTTGGACGGTCCCGTTTGCGCATTTCTGGGTAATCTTGCGCTTATTAAAATATCCTTCATTTTGAGAAGATTTGTAAATACAACATCAACAATATCAGTATTCATTAATAGATTAAATTTAATGTTATCAATCGTCTGTCTCAGCTTTTTTCGAAGATCTGTAAAACAGGAGTTCCATTCAAATGAAATTCACTTCACGTGCTTCTTATCAATGCTGACCCGATTCGGATACAGTAAATCCTTACGGTCCAACAATGAGACTAGGTTAAGACCTGCTTGTATTTGACGTCTTCTATATCCACGTGACATGAAGCGTTCTCGAATTTGTTTGACTTCTTTTATAAAGTCTCTTTCGTCAGAGCATATTTTCCGCGCTCTAAGTATTTCATTATAAATCATGTTTCTTTTGATAACAGATGGGTGACAGCTGGAAGCGTGTAGATAGACTGGTTTCCATGTCGGTTTATGATACACCTTAGTTCGCATGCGTTTTTTATAGTTACGGATGACTTCTACATCCAGAAAATGTACGGTAGATCTTGAAACCTGTTCTAACTTAAACGTTAACGGTGACGACATATTGATTGCGTTTACCCATGACTCCAATTTATCTTTAGAGTCTTTCCAAAGGAAAATATCGTCAATGTATCTGACGTACATCAGTGGCCTATTCGGAATGTTGTACATTTTATTCATCTCAATGCTTGCTACGTATAAAATATTGCGAATGCAGGTGCGGCCGGTGTGCCCATCGCACATCCATTTTTTTATATAATTTTTCGTCAAATATAAAATAGTTGTTATGTAATATCAGATCGAGCAACTTAGTAAGCTGTGATATAACAGCGCTGTCACATTTTGCTTAAATAAAGAAGTCGCTTACTGCTATGATTCCTTATGTTGGAGGGATAGACGTATATAAAGCCTCGATGTCTAGAGTCGCCATCATGCAATTAATTTGTCTCAAATTCAATCTATTAATGAATACTGATATTGTTGATGTTGTATTTACAAATCCTCTCAAAATGAAGGATATTTTAATAAGCGCAAGAGTACCCAGAAATGCGCAAACGGGACCGTCCAACGTATGTCGCCCATGTAATGACAAACGATGCTTGACATGTTCTGACATGGTGGACAGCGAAAAAATTTGAGAGCACATCAAAAGAACTGGTGTACAAAGTAAGATCAAGTTGCACGTGTAAGAGCCAAAATATTATATATCTACTGCAATGTCGGAATTGTAAAATACAATATGTTGGCGAAACATCTGGCCAAATGAATATTCGCATGAATTTGAGAAGGACACAACTTAAAACAAAAAAGATCGCTAGTGATACTTCGGTAAAACATGTAGTCGAAAATGAAGGACATTCTTTTGAGATTCAGATAATAGAATGTGGAATCCAAGACGTGGAAGAGAGACGACATCGAGAATTATGGTGGGCAGCTCAACTGATGACAAAACTTCAGGGAACACCAACAGAGAGACAACTGCGGGTTTATAATTAAACCAGAAATCTATATAATTTAAGCATGACTTCCGTGGGTTACACGATAATTACTTCTCTATAAAAGCAAATTGTTTGTGCACAGCAGTGTAAAACTGAAGAAGAGCAGTAAGCTCGAAAACGTCATTTGAATTTGATTGAAAAATATAAGCATTATGGTTCTGTCTTTAATATTTATATTATGCAATTGAATCCGTTAGCAGTAAGGATCCTAGAGGACGGTTCATTACCTCTTCGCAATGCAGAAGGTAGTCAAATTATATATTTACATATATGTATATATAATTAAAGTAAACCAGTCTTAAGGAAGAAATTAATACGACGTTTCGATTTTTATTAGCTTTATCAAATTGTAAGAACTTTAATAACGAATACTTTTTTTGACGTTAAAAAAGTATTCGTTATTAAAGTTCTTACAATTTGATAAAGCTAATAAAAAGCGAAACGTCGTATTAATTTCTTCGTTAAGACTGGTTTACTTTAATTATATATATATATATATATATATATATATATATATATATATATATATATATATATATATATATATACGTATTCACATGATGGATCCCAGTCATCAGTTACATTCAGAACCTACATTATATATATGAATGAAGAGGTTAACTGCTTTCGGGATCCGTTGTAGGACGCTTTCATTATATTAAATTGAATAGTAACCGAAGAAAAGAAGGACAATTATTGTATATTTACACAAATATTTTTAACAAAAGCTTTCGACTTCTCACTGAAGTCTTCGTCAGTTATATTTGTGTACTACTACTTACACGCCGATTTTGTCGTTATACACGCTTAATCATGGAAGTCGGCATCCGTGATGTGTGTTTAGTGTTGTATCACACATTAATTGATCAATCCAATGCTGTTCACACTGCTTACGTTTTGCATCGTTGGCAAATCCACCTCGTATGATGGTAACTTGCATTGTGTGATCAGCGTTCGTGATGATATGTGTTGCCGCATCGTCGCGTCCTATACGCTTTTTCTTTATATCTGCGCGTCTGTTACTTGATCGGATGTTCATTTGTTCTGATGTTTCTCCTACATATTGTTGATGGCAACGAATGCATTCACACAGATAGACGATATTTTTGGATTTGCAAGTATATTCGCCATCTGTAGAATATCGCATGCCAGTTGTAGCCCCGGAGAAAAACTGTGAGCTTTTCATTTCAGAACAACATTTGCAACGTTTATCCATACATGGTCTACTTATTCTTTCTTTTTGTTTCTTGTATTTTAGTAGACTTTGTAGGTTACAAGTTGTTCTAAACCAGACCTTTGGATGGCGGAAATCTGTCAGTTGGGCGGATTTGATCGATCTGTTTATATCAGACTGAATATTTGCTAGAGCAGGATGGTAGTCTATCTCTGTGTGGAAGGCATTTAGTGTTTCTACAGCTTCCTTGTTTTTGACTAATATAAGTTTAGAACGATCCATTTTTCTTACGTCATTAAACTGTCTATTTATATATTTACGCGCGTATCCGCGATCAATAAATTCTTTATGCAGACTTTGAAGACAGCGTTCGAAAATAACATTATTTGAACAGATTTTCTTTGTTCTAATTGCCTCATTCCGTATTAATAATCGTTTTACTTTAGGATGATGCGCACTGCTTGAATGAATCAGATCACGAGCATCTTCGAACTTGCGAAAGACAGAAGTTTCCCAAGAATTTGATGATGTTTTAGTCAGCTTGACGTCTAGAAAACTAATCATAGTAGTATCATTTATTACGTTGTTCGTGAAGTTAAGTTCTGATTCATTATTAAGACCATCAAGAAACTCCTTTAGTTTTCCTAAGCCGTGATCACAGACACAAAAAATATCATCAATGTATCTTAACCATAAACTCGGTTTACATCTGCATTTGCTGATGTATCTCTCCTCAATCGCAGCAACATACAATCCGGCATACGTTGGGCCGACTGGATTACCCATGGCTGCTCCAATTTGTTGCAGATATAGTTTATCATTGCAGCTGAATATGTTCGAAGTAAGAACCATCTTTAGGAGTTGCGATAGACTTTCAGTTTCGCTCTCATCAGTTCCGGCGTCGGAAAGAAATTTACGTATTGCTTTCACTACATTTTCATGAACAATTGAAGTGAATAGAGAGTCCACGTCAAGGGTGTATAATATATACGTAGTTTGTATCTGAGGTAGGAATGCCTCAAGTGCCCGTATAAATCCATCAGTACTAGAAACAAAGGATGGTCGACTGAAAAAAATTGGATAAGGTGTTTTGTGCAAGTATCTTGAGATAGTCTCGCACATCGTTCTGCAATTTCGTACAATTAGTCTTCCCGAACAAGGATTAAGGTTTTTGTGAATCTTCGGTAGAAGATATAAATGTCCTGCCAATGGATTCGGTTTTCTTAACGACTTAGCAAGGCTTTCATCAGGAATATGCTTCTGTATAATTGCTTCAACGGATTTTACAGTTTCTTGGAAATACTCACTATTGACCGTTTGATAAGTGTTTGATTGTAACTGTCTCAATCATTCGTTGATATAATCTTCTTTATTAAGAATGACTATCTTACTTCCTTTATCTGCGGGCAATATTAGAATATCGTTGTTGATGCGTAATTCATTAATTGCCACTCTTTGGTTTCTCTCTAGGTTGTTTTCGATGAATCGGTTCGGTGGCATTACAACATATTTTTGAATAACAGGAGTCTGTAGCCATGCTTGCTTCTGAGCTGTTGTAGTCTCTAGTGGCTTGTCATTAAACATGGATCTTGACATGCAGCGTAAACTATCAATAAGCTGAAGGCTTTTGAACTCCCTTGGCATAGGTGCAAATGATAATCCGAGAGAAAGCAGTGTTTGTTGATCCGTTGTAAGGACAGTTGAAGACATATTAACGACATTGTTGATTACCGATGATGATGGGACTTTTCGCTTTTTATACCTGCGGTTTGAATAAACTTGTAAGCTCGATAATTCTTCGTGGTGTATTTCTATTCCCGTGAGTCGGCTTAGTTTACGGCATTTAGATTTTAAAAGTGCTGAATGCAAGGATTGATCAATGTCTTTTATCGAATTATATTTGTTAGAATAAGCTTGCCATAGAATTCTTGTCATTTGTAATTCAGTAGTTTTGAACAGTTTGTTCCTGTTGACAGTTAAACATTTGAAAGAGCTATTATTAATTAGACTCGTGTTTATTTGCATAGAATTTTTGATTCTTAGTCCCTTCGCTGTAATTGAATTGTCAAGACAAAATCGTAGAAATTGTGCGTGAGTAAGTGCTTACGTTCATTTGTTCTGATGAGAAACATCAGAACAAATGAACGTCTGATCAAATAACAGACGCGCAGATATAAAGAAAAAGCGTATAGGACGCGACGGTGCGGCAACACATACTATCACGAACGCTGATCACACAATGCAAGTTACAATCATACGAGGTGGATTTGCCAATATATAAATATATATAGTTCTGGTTGTATGCTAAACTGTCTTTCAGGATCACCCATGATTCGTTTATATATTCCACATTTTTTCAATAAACCGGTGGTTAAAAGATGACAACAATTTACGAAATACGGAATTCATACTAAATGGTGTTACTTGATAAACTGGATTTCGATTCGCGACTTTTAGTCACCATGTCACTTCTAGACGACCAATAAATACCCGGCAACACTCATCAGTAGAATGAAATACTCACTAAACGTTTCGGTCGCCTGTGTGACATTATGAATATAGGCGTTTCTGACACTGCTTGATTGTCTGAGGCTTACGCTCTTAATCAGATCGATTTGCTGTGCGGACCATCCTTTAACACTAGGCAGAGGTTGTGGCTGAATTGCCGTTGCACTCGTTGGATCCTTAATGGATACGGCATGTATAATAGTAGTGCACAGATGTGCTGAATAAACAACGGTCCAGGATTTCTTACGAAGTACGGCATTTATACTAAATGGTGTTGCTTGATAGACTGGACTTCGATTCACGACTTTCAATCACCATGTCACTTCTAGACGACCACTTCAGCATCGAAATGATGAGTACCTGGAACACTAATCAGTAGAATGAGGTACACACTGGTCGTTTCGGTTGCCTGTGTGACATTGTGAACAAAGGCGTTTCCGACACTTTGCTTAATTGACTGAGGCTTACGCTCTTTACCAGATCGAATTGCTGTGCGGACCATCCTTTAACAGTAGGCAGAGGTTGTTGCTGAATTGCCGTTGCACTCGTTGGATCCTTAATGGATACGGCATGTATAATGGTAGTGCACAGATGTGCTGAATAAACAACGGTCCAGGATTTCTTACGAAATACGGCATTTATACTAAATGGTGTTGCTTGATAGACTGGACTTCGATTCACGACTTTCAATCACCATGCCACTTCTAGACGACCACTTTAGCATCGAAATGATGAGTACCCGGCAACACTAATCAGTAGAATGAGGTACACACTGGTCGTTTCGGTTGCCTGTGTGACATTGTGAACAAAGGCGTTTCTGACACTGCTTAATTGACTGAGGCTTACGCTTTTTACCAGATCGAATTGCTGTGCGGACCATCCTTAAACACTAGGCAGAGGTTGTTGCTGAATTGTCGCTACACTCGTTGGATCCTTAATGGATACGGCAGGTATAATAGTAGCGCACTGATGTGCTGAGTAGACAACGGTCCAGGATTTTTTACGAAATACGGCATTTGTACTAAATGATGTTGCTTGATAGACTGAACCTTGATTCACGACTTTCAGTCACCATGTCACTTCTAGACGACCAATGAGTACCCGGCAGCGCTCATCAGTAGAATGAATATATATAATAACTCAGCCTTCGATCTGATTAACTTTTGCATTTTAATATGTATACATTAAAATGTCTATTATATTAAAATGTCTATTAAATTAAAATTACGGTTTCATTTTTTGTCTTGATTCAAACATGATTCAAACACACAATTATGCCTGTAGAAGTACAAATATCGTTATAACGAAACCCTTACTTAAAATATTTCAAATCAGCTAACTGAGTCTACGTATTTAATATAAATATAAAATAAACAAAACATAATAATGCTAAATCAAAATTTAATAATTAAATAATAAAATTAATAATTGTTTTTAGATTTTCTATAATTTTAATCAAGTTAAAATAAAAAATTGAAATTTAAACTAAACGTCATTTTTTAAGAATTAACTAATAAATAACAGATGTTGTATCATAATAAGAATTAGAGGTCATCAGGAGGAACTGCTATGCTATCAGTTTTCGGCCCCTAACTCCTCTACCCGACATAGCAGCGGGGCCAAATACGTGTTAAGGACGTATTTCCTCTGATTAAATTTGGTTATATGGTATCTTATTCTAATACAAAGTATATTATTTATTATCCATCCAAAAAATTTTCCATTAAGGATGTTAAATTTGTTTTTAATATTATTATGTTGATTTATATATTTTACTATTTTCTGCTTGATGGTATTTTTATAGTAACCTAGTTTAAAATATGTATCTATTAAATTATTTAAATGATTTTTAAGAAAGCCAATATCATTACATATTGTTGCAATTCTTAAAATTTCATTATTTAATGTATTATATTTTATATTATATGGTATGCATGTTAGCTCATGCAAAAATATGTTTCTTGTGAATTTAAATATGTCATCTTTACGATATAAATTAAAAGTAGTTTTAATTGATTTGAACTTAATGTTCATATTTAGATATATACCTTCTTTATCATCAATATTAGTTTAATAAAGAATATGGCTACCTGGAAAAATTTGTCCACTTTTTGTCTATATATTGATTTGATAAAAATGCAAATATTTAAAGACCACTGTTCAAAAACACAACTATTTAAAAGACAACTTTTTAAAAATACAACTATTTGCAAATATTTAAATATAGAAATCTTTATTATAATTTAGATTAAGTTTATAAAATAGTGCAGCAATTGTTCAATTTAAATTTTTGATGGAACTGCACGCTACTTTTTCTATCTATAAGCCAACAGCAGTACGCTACATTTAAGTATTGGTGGAACACTTCAGCTACTGATCCAATACCTACGTCTCACGTTTCGGTTCTTATTAATGTTGGTTGAATTCACTCGACTCATCTGCTTTATAGGCATTTAGATTGAATGGGACTAATAAGTATGTAATAAAACTTCTTTATTACATTTTGCAAATTTAATTAAAATGATTTCTGATTAAAAATTAAATCAGAGTTGATGAGATTAACCAATACTGCAATGTAGCGTACTGCTGTTGGTTTATAGGATTAAAGCAACATGCAATATCATCAAAATGTTCAATTATACTTAAGATCAAATTGACAATTAAGAAGATAAGTAATTAAGAAGATAAGTAATTAAGAAGATAAAGAATAATAATATGCAGGAATAGTTAGTTTCTCATTTTATCGGGAGATGATATGAATCGTATAGATTTTGAACAATTGACACCACTTAACTACGCGAAACTATATAGAGCTGTCCAAGTTGAAAAACTATTAAATGAGAAAAGTGCGCCTATGCGACATGATTTAGGGCTTGAACACGATCCATCATTCAAAGAATTTGATGGAGTTGAATAAGTATGGTTGTTGATGCCGTCCATAATATAAATTTATTTAACATCGTATTCTATTGACTTATTTTTGGCTAATAATTTGTGATTTTCTAAAAACAATTATTTATTAAATTGCTAAAAAATACGTTGGTTTGCAGCAATTCCTGCAGCTCTTATAATTTGATAGTTTTAAAAATAAATAATTATTGGAGCTGGATCAAAGTAAAGAATAAATTATTTTTGATATATCGCTGACTACTGTTAGCATTTTCAGAAAATTACTGAAAATTACATGGTAATTTTCTGAAGATGCTAACAGTAGTTAGCGAAATATTAAAAATAATTTATTCTTTCCTTTGATCCAGCTCTAATAATTATTTATCAATAATGGATCAGTATCAACTTTTTAAAAAGTTTTAAAAATAAGTATATATTTACTAATCGTATTCAAGTAATTTGTTTAATGCGTTCATACAAATGTGTAAGGTCTAAATGTAAAAAATTGTATATTTTACGTTTAAAAACTTAGTGATCGAATTGAAATTCGATTTCTGCTTATGATTGGTTTCCAACATGTTTAAGGTAGCAAAAAAGTATTCAAATTAAAAGATTGGTCAAATTTGATAAGTGCAAACTTTGAGAAGCATTTCTGGATTGGCGAAGATGAAACTCCATCAGAAAAAAATAAATTCTATGTAAATAGAACAGGAATTTTCAAGGACTGTGTAAATTCCTCTGGAGGCTGGACAGATTACCAATTGAGACCGAATTTCTTAATTACTCTCGTTGTCGTAAGTTGTCGATTGTTTTTCTAAATTTATTCATTTATTGACAAAAGGCTCCCTCACTATGCGATGTTGAGCACGCCTGGACAGCGATTTTGGCAGCGGAGAAGAATCTAATGGGCTTTGTTGGAGTTAAAACTCTGGATCCAAGGTAATTCGAGGCATAAGTGGTGTAATTAAAGAACACTTTTTAGCGATCTAAATTACGTACCCGATTACGACAATAGCAACGATTCCTGTGATAAAAAGGTTGCACATGGATGGGGTTATCATCAAGGTCCGGTAAGTAACTTGGTTTCAAAAGTCTGTATACTCATTTATCTTTATAAAAATTCAATTTATTTCTAGATGTTAACAATTCTGTATTAAAAGAGAGTGTCTCTTCAAAACACTTTCTCTTATTATTTATAAAATCACCATAAATAATAAATACAAACATAAATTGATGTAACGCTATAAAGCCTTTTAAACATCATAATTTTCTTCTAGCGAGAGCAAATCATCCAGAAAGGTTATCGAAGAAACGGAGGAATCAATGCATATACGCAAAACTTACATTTTTCTATACCCTAACAACTGTGAAAAGTTGTGGCTGGAAGGCATTGGTTGCTTGTCGCGGTGGAAATACTTAAACTGCTTGGTTGACACCAACAGTTAGAGATTTTGTCCAACAGAAGAAGCTGGATTATAAGGCAACTTTGTCAGATAAATCAGTGGAAGCAGTAAAAAAAGTAGCGAAAAGCAAAGAGAGCTTCAGCTCGAGCAGTTACTGAAGCGAAGAAGGCGGCTTGGGAGAAGTTTGAAGAGCACTTAGAACTTGATTATAGGCCAGCTTCGAAGATGTTCTGGCGGACGACGATCAAGAACATTCGTGTTGGAAAGCAGAAAACTCCTCAAACTGTCTATGATAAGAGATGATCTATGCTGACTGACATTGAAGAAATTCTTGGTTGTGTGAAAGAGCATTTTAGGAGTCTCCCTAATCCGATAGATATGCCTTTTATTGTAGAAGTAGAGTCTTTAGAACTAACGAAAGAGCTCATCTCTTTGGAAGATGTCATTACTGTTGTTGAAAAACTTCGTAATGGCAAGTATTCTGGAGTAGACGAGATTTGATCTGAAGCTTTAAAGGCTCTCGATATTGTTGGCATGAATTGGCTAACACGGATCTTCAATTTTGCATTGATGTTAGGCAAGGTTCCTAGTGAGTTACGAATAGGGTTGGTGGTATCGATCTTTAAGAAAGGTAACCGAAGAGTGTGTTCTAATTATCGGAGCATCACACTTCTTAGCCAAACTGGTAAGCTATTTGCTAAGATTCTTGAGTTAAGGATACGACCCATAGTTGAGAGACAGTTGCAAGAGGAACAATGCGGCTTTCGTCCAGTTCGTGGAATACGTATCAGTTTTTTTACTCACTCAACTATCCTTGAACAGTCTTGGGAGTTCGCTCAACCGGTCTACGTGTTTTGTAGATTTGAAGAAGGCCTTCGAACGACTTCCGCGTGAGAGGTTTTATTTGGAACTAAGGAAGTAGGGAGTACCATTCTATCTTTGGGTAGCTATGGCTTCTATGTATGAACAAAGTATGACTTGTGTTTGTGCTCTAGGTAGGAAGTCTGAATCATTTCCAGTAGGCGTTGGGCTTCGTCAGGGTTGTTCTTTGTCTCCACTTTTGTTCCTTTTTTACATGGACAAAATTTGGAGAGGGGCTGCTCTGACTGATGTCAGTCTTCAGTTCGGTTCCATCAAGATGCCATCTCTGCATCTGGCAGATGACGTTGCTTTGTTGCCTTCTGTTCCTGAGAACTTACAATGCTTATTAGATCGATTCACGACGGAATGTCAAGCGACGGTGATCTCGGTTAGTACCGTCAAGAGTCTCTATGTGTTCGTCTCGGATTTAGATGCCAATGTCAATCCAGATTGGGGAAACGGTTCTGCCTGATGTGGAGGACTTCAAGTATCGTGGGGTATTGTTCTCGAGGAGCGGTAGGAGCATTAATCAGATTGAGAAGCGGATTTGTGCAGCTAACACAACAATGCGTTCTTTGTACAGGTCTGTCGTGGTAAAGCGACAGACCGCTTTGAGTCTTTGGGCGAAGCTTTTGGTTTACCACGCAATCTTTATTTATATCTAAACCTATGGTCATGAGCTTTGGGTTATGACTGAAAGGATAATATCTAGGATACAGGCTACCGAAATGAGGTTCCTTCGCAGTGTAGCCGGTCTTAACCTTAGATATAAGGTTAGGAATTCAGTCATCCGGGATGGACTCGGAATAAAGTCGCTGCTTTCCAACATCGAAGAAAGTCAGCTGAGGTGGCTAGAACACGTTCTTAGGATGTCTAAGTTTACACAAGTTTTTATCGGAGTGTTTTCCATCCGGACTCCGGAAAGAGATCTCGAGGTAGACCTCGATACCGGTGGAGAGATCAAATCTCGAAACTGGCTGAAGACCGCTTTGTGCTATCTGAAAGAGAACTTTTGTATGTCGCCCATGATCGCGATGCCTGGAGGAGTTCGGTTCGTGCACTGCCTCCACGACTTGACATCTGGACTAGTGGTTACAGGAAAAACTTGTATATTATTTGTTTTTTCTTGTCAAGAAATTGTTGATTTACGTAATATTATTTATATGTTAATATAAAACATAAATAATATAAGTTCACGATCTTTAAGCGCCCTGAACAATTCAATTTATTGTCTAATGATACGTTCGATGCACTCTTAAATGGTTCAGGGCGTTTAAACATCGAGATGAATAGTAAAAGAAAATTATTATTCACCAATTTTGACTATTGCAATAAATATTTCCAGTTCTAGTTCTAAAGTCTTGGAGAATACAGAGAGCATATTCATACGTCTGATTAGAGAAAGTACACATATTTATAGTTTTTCTATCACGATGGTTGATAATAAGGACAATTGGAAGTTAGTTATCCCTACTAACACACTACAAATCCGGTAGAGTTTTCATCGTTGGTTTCTTTCATTTTTATTGTATAAATACATCATTTTTTATGTTTTCATCAAAACATAACACTTGAAAAGAACTATTGCAATAGTCGAAAAACTATAATTTTATTTTTCTATTCCTTCGATGTTTAAACGCTCTGAACACTATTTTTCTTAAATAAAAATTTAGTATTTATTTCGTTCTATGTTTGCATTTTTATCAATTCGTTTTGTTTCAACTTATCTGATAAATTGTATTCCATTAACAGTAACCATTTTGTTAATGCTTAAAACATCACAATTTGCAATTTGTTTTATTGGATAAAAATCCAATAAAACCTAGGTTCATATGTAGTGCGTTTAAATGTACATTAAAACCACTTTCTGTCTATATGAATAAAATACTTAAAGTAATTAAAGCACATTTTAAAAAATATTGCAAGGTAATCGAAATTAATACTGGTATAAAACACTATTTCAGTATTAATTCTACAAAAGAATTTTTAGAACAGACAAAAGGAATAAATTTTCAAAATATAAATACATACGATTTTAGTACGCTTTATACAAATCTAGATTTAGTAGATATTAAAGAAGCGTTAGTAAAATTAATTAACCTTATATTCGGAAAAAGATATACATATATATGTTATAATAATTATAACGCCTATCTAACAAAAATTAAACCATCAAATAAATATAAATATATGGATAAAATTGAATTAATAGAATCCTTAAATATTTTGATAAATCAAAATTATTTAAAAGTAGGGACATCTATATTTAGACAAGTAAAAGGTGTTCCAATGGGTGGTAATAGTAGCCCAATTATAGCTGACTTGTTTTTAAGCTTTATAGAATATGAATTTGTTCATAACTGTGTAAAAACTAAATCTAAACAATATAAATATATGAAATATATGTTTCGATACATTGATGATATATGTGTATTTAATTCTAATAATTTTTATTCAATTAGTGAGCACATTTATCCAGAAAGCCTTATTCTTAACAAAACCAATATTAATGATAAAGAAGGTGTATATCTAGATATGAACATTAAATTAACATTAACTAAAACTACTATTAATTTATATCGTAAAGATGACATATTTAAATTTACAAGAAACATATTTTTGCATGAGCATTCATGCATACCATATAATATAAAATATAATACATTAAATAATGAAATTTTAAGAATTGCAACAATATGTAATGATATTAGCTTTCTTCAAAATCATTTAAATAATTTAATAGATACATATTTTAAACTAGGTTACTATAAAAATAACATCAAGCAGAAAATAGTAAAATATATAAATCAACACAATAATATAAAGAATAAATTTAAACTCTTAAGTGGCAAATTTTTATGGATGGATAATAAATAATATACTTTGCATTAGAATAAGATACTAGATAGTTATTTCAGAGGAAAATACATCATTAGCATGTATTTGGCCCCGCTGCTATGTTGGGTAGAGGAGTTAGGGGCCGAAACCTGATAGCATAGCAGTTCCTCCTGATGACCTCTAATTCTTATTCTGATACAACGTCTGTTATTTATTAGTCAATTCATAAAAATGACGTTTATTTTAAATTTTATTTTTTATTTTTATTTTTTATTTTTATTTTTTAACTTGATTTAAATTATAGAAAATCTAAAAACAATTATTAATTTTATTATTTAATTATTAAATTTTGATTTAGCATTATTATGTTTTGTTTATTTTATAATTATATAGCAATACGTAGACTCAGTTAGCTGATTTTATTGATTGATAATGTCGACAGCTGTGGATGAAAACTATTATTAACTATATTTTATTTATCTAATAAAATATATCTTATAAAAATAGATCGTTCCTTGTAAGAATATATTCTACAAATATTAGGAATAGTTTTAAATTTCAATCAACTGATCTCAAGCATAACACGCGTATGTCGGTGACATATACGAATTCGTTCCTTAAAAATACTAAAATATAAAGCGTAAAGCAAAGTTTGAAACATAGACTGTGTAATTTTGTTTTTAACAGGAATGGCTTTGGTTAACTGGATACCTGTATCGAGCTATGTTAAATTTCGCTAATTTACGAGAACAAAAACATCCAGGATGTTTAGCTGAATCACTGGTTAAAACTAAGACAGTTATCGGACGATTGCATGATTTAATACTTGTAAGTTAAGTTTATCTTACTTAGGAATATAGCCTTTCTAGGAACATCATTGGTATAAGAATCATTTAATAAAAATTACTGATTTTCATCAAGAATCAAAAAATTATAATCGATAAATGAATATATCTATACGAGTGATTTACGCATATTTGTTTTACAGAACAAATCTGCAATTTAATAAAATAAAAATGTATTTCAGAAAATGTGTATTTTAAAAGCTATATAAATGTAAATATAATACTAATAATTGTAGTTAATAATAGTTAATATATGTGTTAGAATAAAGATTAGAAGTCATCAATAAATCCGCTATTTTATCCGGTTTATGTCATTGTTCCTCAACTTAAATTGACAAAGATAAATAAGACATATTACATAATACAATATGGTATAATATGATATTTTATACAATATGATAACATATCTTGTATTAGAATAATGATTAGATATCATGAGGAACCGCTATATTATCGATATTTGGCGGCTGTTCTTCAACCGATTAGCGAGGCCAAATACATGATGTATCTGCTCTCGTGTAATATAATTTTCTTAAGTAATAAATTTACACAAATAATATTACTTATAACTACCCACTACCCGTTTCCACGTAAATTTTGTTAATTTTTGCTTTATCTTTATAATACCCAAGATTAGTAAGCAAGTCAATTATATTATAAAAACAATTTTAAAAACAGAATACAAAGAACTTCTACTAATAGCCATATCAATTTAATTATATAAATGATATTTTATTTATAAATAGCGGTTTACTAATTTTTTTAATTGGCACAAAATTGATTTAAACAAACGTTTTTTCTGCATTAATATTTTTATTGTAAAGTTCAATGATATGTTTGATGTGATTTTCAATTGTTCAAGGCATTTAAACGTCGAGATGAATTGAAATAGAAAATTATCGTTCACAATTTTTAGACTATTGCAATAGTCGAAAAATTGTGAACAAAAATTTTATTTTTCTATTCGTCCCTATGTTTAAACGCCCTGAACAATTTATTGTAAAGTTAAATATGCCTTATTTTTGATATTAGTCAATTATAGTATTAATTAATATTTTATTCATATTCATTATTAAAAATGGTGATTTATACAAAGAACAAACTTTTATGTGATATGGCCAGTTATTGGAAGTTTTATTAGCGATGCAGATTGCTTCTTTAATGAGTTTTCGCGATAAATCATTTTCATAGCAAACACTTTCTACATTGTCGCAATTAATATCTTGATCCCAATCCATAACATCATTACATATAGCTGAACTTGTCTCTTTTTCTGAGACAACACTTATGTTGTTTTATACACATACAAAGGTTTTGCGACGTCTGACCTACGTATGACTGTTCGCAAACGTTACAATTAAACCTGTAAATGGTATAATTATCCGAATTCGGCTTTTGTTTAAGCCAGCCAACTAAATTACAATGTCTCTTGTGAAATATGTGCACATCAACTTGAGCTGGAGATGCAACGAGACAACGGTAAAGACGGTCCTAAGCGGTATTGGTAGTGTAAGTGATGTGAGCAAAACGAGTAGAAACTTTTGGTTGAACTGTAACGCCCGCCTACAACCGCTTCTTATCAAACATGGCAACAGAAGGGCTATTCTAATTGCCCATTTTGGATCGCAGCCACTTATAACAAGTACATTAATGAATCTTTGTAAAACCATTAAAACCACTTTCTGTTTATATGAATAAAATATTTAAAGTAATTAAAGCACGTTTTAAAAAATATTGCAAGGTAATCGAAATTAATACTGGTATAAAACACTATTTCAGTATTAATTCTACAAAAGAATTTTTAGAACAGACAAAAGGAATAAATTTTCAAAATATAAATACATACGATTTTAGTACGCTTTATACAAATCTAGATTTAGTAGATATTAAAGAAGCGTTAGTAAAATTAATTAACCTTATATTCGGAAAAAGATATACATATATATGTTATAATAATTATAACGCCTATCTAACAAAAATTAAACCATCAAATAAATATAAATATATGGATAAAATTGAATTAATAGAATCCTTAAATATTTTGATAAATCAAAATTATTTAAAAGTAGGGACATCTATATTTAGACAAGTAAAAGGTGTTCCAATGAGTGGTAATAGTAGGCCCAATTATAGCTGACTTGTTTTTAAGCTTTATAGAATATGAATTTGTTCATAACTGTGTAAAAACTAAATCTAAACAATATAAATATATGAAATATATGTTTCGATACATTGATGATATATGTGTATTTAATTCTAATAATTTTTATTCAATTAGTGAGCACATTTATCCAGAAAGCCTTATTCTTAACAAAACCAATATTAATGATAAAGAAGGTGTATATCTAGATATGAACATTAAATTAACATTAACTAAAACTACTATTAATTTATATCGTAAAGATGACATTTAAATTTACAAAAAACATATTTTTGCATGAGCATTCATGCATACCATATAATATAAAATATAATACATTAAATAATTAAATTTTAAGAATTGCGACAATATGTAATGATATTGGCTTTCTTAAAAATCATTAAAATAATTTAATAGATACATATTTTAAACTAGGTTACTATAAAAATAACATCAAGCAGAAAATAGTAAAATATATAAATCAACACAATAATATAAAGAATAAATTTAAACTCTTAAGTGGCAAATTTTTATGGATGGATAATAAATAATATACTTTGCATTAGAATAAGATACTAGATAGTTATTTCAGAGGAAAATACATCATTAGCATGTATTTGGCCCCGCTGCTATGTTGGGTAGAGGAGTTAGGGGCCGAAACCTGATAGCATAGCAGTTCCTCCTGATGACCTCTAATTCTTATTCTGATACAACGTCTGTTATTTATTAGTCAATTCATAAAAATGACGTTTATTTTAAATTTTATTTTTTATTTTTTATTTTTATTTTTTTAACTTGATTAAAATTATAGAAAATCTAAAAACAATTATTAATTTTATTATTTAATTATTAAATTTTGATTTAGCATTATTATGTTTTGTTTATTTTATAATTATATGACAATACGTAGACTCAGTTAGCTGATTTAATTTGTTGTTCGTAAATTACGTCAGCGTGTGAAGAGCAAATGTGTTGTTCAAATCTGGCCACTTTGTAGACGTAGCTGAAGTATGAAGACCAGTAAGGTGGAAGTCAACATATACCCGCCTTTTTGTTGAGTGTATTGCGAAAATATTTCTGATACTGTTGTAATACAATATCGAGTAAAACTTGTATTTTGTAAAAAGCACTGACGTCACTGTACAAACATGACATCTCATATTTCGTTCGTAGTCGCTGATATAAATAGTGATATTTTGTATTTTTACTGTTTGCTTAAAAAAGCCTTGTGCTAAAAGCTTGCAAGAATAAAGAAAACTTTTTTCATATCATCTCTATAAAACCGTCATTTAATAATATAAAGAAATACATGAATTCAAGTCTACAATACTTTGGTTTATCTTCAACTGTATTTTTGTTATCTATTAATCCACATGAATTTAGAGAGATAACCTTTGTATTTATTTTTAGAAATAACGACAATGTGGCTTATGACTATTGAGTTTAATCGCGTTATATATTTAGAACTCTGAATGGAAAGGTCTTCCTGAGCTAACAAATTCTAACGGAGGATTTTGTCCATTCAGTTGTGACACACAAGCATGGTCAGCATCAAGCTTACTAGAATTAATGGTGCACATTGGCGGAATAGCTAAATAGTCACTACGAAAGGATCAACACAATTATTGGAAACGAAAATATCAGAATTCTTTAGCTGAAGTAAACTAATAGATGAACTTAGATGCACGAGAACAGTTTTCTTTTATTGAAAAATGTTTTTATAAATCATAAGGCTTATAGCGAAAAATATTTTATTTTGTTGCGAAATTTCGCATTTGCTTTCTAATTTGATTAAGAGTTAAAATCATATGAATTTTACTTTGATCACCAAAAGTTATATTTTTAGAGAATTTGCATTGATCACCAAATTAATCAAATCAGCTAACTGAGTTTACGTATTTAACATAATAATGCTAAATCAGAATTTAATAATTAAATAATAAAATAAATAATGGTTTTAAGATTTTTTATAATTTAAATCAAGTTAAAATTAAAAATTGAAATTTAAAAAGTCATTTTTATGAATTGACTAATAAATAACAGACGTTGTATCAGAATAAGAATCAAGCATGCAGCTCGCCAGGTTTCCATCGGTTTGTCAAAGGTCGCTCGGTCCATTCAGCGGTAGGTGAAGTGCATCAGTTCTGTCAGGAGAATAGTAATCAACTTTTGGTGGCTGTTTTACTTGATTTCTCTGCTGCATTTAAATAAACAAAACATAATAATGCTAAATCAAAAAGTAATAATTAAATAATAAAATTAATAATTGTTTTTAGATTTTCTATAATTTAAATCAAGTTAAAATAAAAAATTGAAATTTAAAAAGTCATTTTTATGAATTGACTAATAAATAACAGACGTTGTATCAGAATAAGAATTAGAGGTCATCAGGAGGAACTGCTATGCTATCAGGTGTCGGCCCCCAACTCCTCTGCCCAACATAGCAGCGGGGTCAAATACATGCTAATGATGTAGTTCCCCTGATAAAACTATATAGTATCTTATTCTAATACAAAGTATATTATTTATTATCAATCCAAAAAAATTTGCCACTTAAGAGTTTAAATTTATTCTTTATATTATTGTGTTGATTTATATATTTTACTATTTTCTGCTTGATGTTATTTTTATAGTAACCTAGTTTAAAATATGTATCTATTAAATTATTTAAATGATTTTGAAGAAAGCCAATATCATTACATATTGTTGCAATTCTTTAAATTTCATTATTCAATGTATTATATTTTATATTATATGGTATGCATGAATGCTCATGCAAAAATATGTTTGAAATAAATATAATACAAAATATGTTAAAATATGTATCTATTAAATTATTTAAATATTCTAATATCATTACATATTGTTGCAATTCTTAAAATTTCATTATTTAATGTATTATATTTTATATTATATGGTATGCATGAATGCTCATGCAAAAATATGTTTCTTGTAAATTTAAATATGTCATCTTTACGATATAAATAAAAAGTAGTTTTACTTAATGTTAATTTAATGTTCATATTTAGATATATATAACTTCTTCATTAATATTGGTTTTGTTAAGAATAAGGCTTTCTGGATAAATGTGCTCACTAATTGAATAAAAATTATTAGAATTAAATACACATATATCATCAATGTATCGAAACATATATTTCATATATTTATATTGTTTAGATTTAGTTTTTACACAGTTATGAACAAATTCATATTCTATAAAGCTTAAAAACAAGTCAGCTATAATTTGGGCTACTATTACCTCCCATTGGAACATTTTTTTACTTGTCTAAATATAGATAAGTATAGATAATATAGATATAGAAATTATCTAAATGTAGATAATTATTGAAAAGTCCCTACTTTTCAATAATTTTGATTTATCAAAATATTTAAGGATTCTATTAATTCAATTTTATCCATATATTTATATTTACTTGATGGTTTAATTTTTGTTAGATAGGCGTTATAATTATTATAACATATATATGTATAAATTGAATTTGAATTAGGATTGCGACGGTGTAATAGCATTTAAATTAGAAGAAAGATAGCAGAAACTAACGCAAAATTTTTTATTAAATTGAATATTTCGATGCCTAGCTGGCATCATCTTCAGCAATTGTGATTTGCTAGAACACTTATAAATTTTCTTCAAGAAAATTCATAACTGTTCCAGTAGTTAGATTTTCGAAATAACACCATCATATTTTTACATGATTTTGGTGAATACGACAACGTGTTTGTTATTGAAAAACTTATCACTTTAAAAAATATTTAAAACTAAGAGGTTTGTAAGCTGATGAAATGGTAGAATGTTATGAAAAAGGTAATAAAATACAAAAATTAGCTGATAATTGAGGTTGTCCTTAACGGCTAGTCAATTTATCGAACATATTATTTTGTGCGCCTACACTTTTATACTGATCAGTACTCCAAATAATTGAGGCGATTAGCAAAGGTTAAAATAATAGCAAAATCAGCATTTTACGTTGTTTTGGTGATTTTGTAATTTTGCTAAACTTTAAACTAAACACGTATTTTTGAATCGTAAACGAATCCACTAAAATACATCAATGTAATATAATATAAAAATGCCAATTTTTATCACACTTTTGAAGACGTAAATTTCGTAACGAATAAATTGTGTAAATGTCTGTATAATCTAATAAAACAATTAAATAATAATTTTTCAATTTTTTATGTAACTGTTCTAGCAAATCACAATTGCTGAAGATGATGCCAGCTAGGCATCGAAATATTCAATTTAATAAATTTTGCGTTGGTTTTTGCCATCTTTCTTCTAATTTAAATATATATGTATATCTTTTTCCGAATATAAGATTAATTAATTTTACTAACGCTTCTTTAATATCTACTAAATCTAGATTTGTATAAAGCGTACTAAAATCGTATGTATTTATATTTTGAAAATTTATTCCTTTTGTCTGTTCTAAAAATTCTTTTGTTGAATTAATACTGAAATAGTGTTTTATAACAGTATCGATTACCTTGCAATATTTTATATTTTAATATCGATTACCTTGCAATATATTTTGAAGTGTGCTTTAATTACTTTAATTATTTTATTCATATAGACAGAAAGTGGTTTTAATGTACATTTAAACGCACTACATATGAACCTAGGTTTTATTGGATTTTTATGTAATTTTGGATTCCAATATAATATAGGTATAGTTTTATTATCTAATTCAACCTTTATACCCTTTTTATCCATTATAGAACAGTGACTTGTAATAATTGTTTCTAAACTCAAATCACTACGTTCATATGTTGGATTTACATTTAAATCATTAGAATTAACCTCTTTCACTTAGTATATCATAATAAAGCTATTTTGCATATGAAGACAAAGTTATTACTAGCTTTATCAATAGTTGTTATTATATAGTTATCCTTTAATTTAGTAAGTTCTTTATACATATCTTTATTAATTTTATCTTTCCTTTTGTAATTGTTTGTTGTTTTCATTTTATTTTTAATTTTATCAAATATATAATATTTCCAAATGTTTATCTTAGATATATTCGAGCTTTCACTATTAATCAGCTTACTAAAGTAATCATTTAAGTTATTATATAACGAATTGTAAATTTTATTTTTGTCGTTGTTATTATTTAATCTATATATTATACCCTTTTGATAGCATTTTCCTTAATTCATTGTTTCAATTAATTCTAGATTATGAGTGCATATGTTCATTTATTTTATCAAAACTAAGACTTTTACAATTGCATTCTGTTTCTGCGATGTTTCTAATATCATCATTACGTATTGATTTCAATTCTTTAGTAGAATTACAAATTTTTCGTCCTAATAGTGGTAGAAGTTTATACCTTATTTTAGGAATATATTTACTTAAATCTGACCCTATTATTTCTTTACTTTTAGAATTATTTAAAAGTCCGGCTATATTTATGTTATCTATACATTTATTAATGAAGTTTATGGTTAATGTATATTTTCTGTTATTATTATTAACATTTATTGTCCGATTATAGTATATTATACAACTCAACCTATCATATTCGTTAATTAATCTTTGATTTATTGAACCAATGATATTTTTAGGAAAACTTCTTATATTTACATAAAGATCTTTTAGCTTATTATCTCTTAAAAGTTGTTTTAATATTTCTAATTGTTCATTTATATACATATCTTTTTTAATATTTTTAACTCTATTTTTCCTATTCCTTTTATCACCATGACTTCTTGGTTTGCGTTTAACCGGATTATTATAATATAGTTGTTTATTATGTATTATACTACTTCTGCCAATTCCTTGTACCACGTCATTCAATCCTAATGGCTACATGGAATTAAGCGTTTTAATCCAAAAATCTTCTTTTTCTAATAGTTTTTGATTTAATATTGAAATGTTTTCTTCGATAATATGTTCTAAAATAAATAATTTACAGTTTTTAATATCATGTCCTATTAATCTCATATGTTTATGAAATATAGTTTGACTATTATGCTGTATATTATATATGTGTTGCCTAAACCTAGTTTTTAACATTTGATATGTTTTTCCTATATATTGCAATCCACATGTATATTGTATAAGATACACTACACGTGCGGTATCGCAGTTACAATTATTATTAATAAATCAAAATTTTTTTTCGAAAATGTTATTAATCTCACTCAGAACTTGTTTTCACATGAATAAACTTGTCGATAACTTTGGTTTTCGACGAAAAATTATGTATTAAATGTCATAGGACAACCGGATAGAAAGAAAAAAATAGTTGAACTGTCTGTTTCAGTCCAGCAATCGTCGAGATCGTCGCCGTTTTTATAAAAATCCTCATCAGATGTAGATGATGATTCATCAGAACTTACCAAGCAATTCTGGACGAGTTCTATTTTATCGACCAGTTTTCCACACGTAACAACCTTCATGCTTGAATATCCAGCTATCAAATCGATATTAAATTCCTTTGTGCTACAGTATTGGTCTAGCATGTGATTAATTACTTCCTCGCATAGTTGATCAACGTTATCATCATTAGTTAATATTGTATCAGAAGGCGTTGCCGTTGTCGAATCTGGATGTTAATTATTATTAATATTTAATGAAAAACATTTTGTCGTATTACTTACAATACAATTATTACTTATAACATCACAAACTAAACAACTTTTTCTGTTACATTTAAAAGATCTAAAATTGAAATCATTAGTACTTACGTATTTTTCCAATATGGTTGAGTACATGTAACTTTTAAGTCAATTTTTAACGTTAATTTATCGGTGTCGCCACCTAGATCTAAATTTACAACGGGCCACCCAGCAGCATCTGACAGGGGAAAACATAAAACTATTGAAAATCAGAAAACTCTGATTTTCAATTACTATAAATGTCTATTAACTGAACCTTGCCGACTAAGGTGCTTTAATGATAATAAACTAATATTTACTTATTATGTATTTATGTAAAAAAAAACAAATATTTTATTTTTCAATGATTAATTAGTGACGCGACTACGATTTTGAAACAATAATCAGCCTACAAAATCACTCATATTTGATAATTGTAGCTTTTATAGCTGTGCAAGAATGTAGATCGTATATCATAGAATTGGTGGTTGCGAATAGCAATGCTATTAACTGAATCCAGCGGAATAAGTTGCTTCATGACACCTTTTTAATCGCATCGGTACTGTTACAATTAAAGTTATCAACTCATAGGACAAAGCTTTATGAAAAATTACAAAAATGCGTGAAAAACTTTTATCTTAAAACGTGGGGTATTAGATAATTTATATTAGTGATACACATTTGATATCAGTCAATATAAATTATTATATTAAAAGATATAAATTGTTATATTGTAAATTAATTGTTATTGAGTAAATTAATAAAATGCAAAAGTTAATCAGATCAAAGGCTGAGTTAGTTATTATATATTGCCAAAGCTTTCGCCGCGTTACGGCTTCGTCAGTGGTTCATTGTATGTAGTTATAAGAAAAGAATTTTTAAGAAAAGTTTTTGGCAAGGCAAATTTGGAAATATATAATAACTAACTCAGCCTTTGATCTGATTAACTTTTGCATTTTAACAAAATGAAGCTGAGAGATAAGCGGATATTTAATTCTATAGTAAATTAATAATTCTTTATCAATAAATAATGAATCATTATCAACTATTTAAAATTTTTGTTGTTTTATTATATTATTTTATTACAATGGAAAATAAAATATTATAATATTGTTATATATTGTTAATATTGTTATTTTATATTTAAAATTTTAATTATATAACAATCTCTTTGAAAATAATACGACAAAATTTAAAATATTCGGAATTGGGCATTTTAAAACAAAATAGTGACATTCACATTTGAAATTTAATATAGTTCATCCTTTATAAGTAAAACTAAAGCAGACCATCCCGTAAAACTTGAAGAATACTGACCATGACCGTCGATATCGTTGTACTGTTCCCAAACTGTATTTGTTTCCTTAAACACCCGTTCAACATTGGATATCACATTAAATCTTAAATCGCTATAGGCACTCATTAATCGCTCTTTCAAACGGGTATCGTTACTTTCAGAATGGTAATGATGTAAAGCTCTCAATGCCAAATAGTTAAAATGTATCCAAATAGCTCCTCTCCAATAAGGAGGATCATGCTCTGTATTGCGTTTGTTATAGAAAGCTGAGCTTTTAGCCAATGAACGAATTCCATAATTTGACCAAAGCAATTCCGAATCTGTTAGCTGATCTAAAATATTATGTAAATATGATGAATCGACTGGTAGAAGATGAAGAAGAAATGGATACAATGAAACATATCCGATATGTGGTAAATACTGGAGTTTTGGATTTTCCATTACCTTTCGTATTTTAAATGTGTCTATTTTTAAATTGCCATTATTGTCAACCGACTTTTGTTGTACTGATTTAAGAAAAACGTTTTCCGTGTGAAGACCATAGTCCCGGAATGCGTGATTTTAAGACCATAGTCCCGGAATGCGTGATCGTAATAATGTAAATTTTTAAGACCGGAAAATCCATTTAGCGTTAAATTAACGTCCAAGTTGAAATGTTGTTTCATCACTCTCTCCGCATAAAGTAACCAACAAAACAGATCGACATGTCTTTCATCGTCAGTCGGATGAGACGCTCTTGGATAATCGTCAAGACCCGAGGTAAGCGTCTTAGAATTTAGTTCACTTACACTCGATGAATTTCGTCCTCTCCAACGAAATGAACCTTTAATTTTACCGTGCTGGGTACTTTGAAACCATTTCAACCAATGCTTCAATCGATCAACAGTCCTATTCCAGTATTCTAATTCATCGCTTGAATTTTTCATTGTAAGTAAATGATCAACTGTTAAAATCCAAGCAGGTGGATTAGCATGGCTATTATGCTGAATAACAAATTCAGATGGAACATGAAACTCAGATTCGTATCCTAAAATTATTTCTCTTGGCATCCATCCATCAGCGTTCATCATGTCGAGATAATAGGCAAGGACTTCTACGCTCAATTGACGATCCCATCTAGATATCAGTAAATGGTGAAATGCCTCATCCCACATAAATCCTCTTGGAAAAACTGATCTTGACGGCACTGCAGAAAAGAGTGATGCTGGCCAATATCGACGAAAAGACGTATCTGAATCTTTCTGCACTTTAGCTTGACCATGAAAATATCCCATACCTCCTAACATATTACTTAACAAGTATTTATACATTTCAGACATTCCTGACTCAGCCGCTTGTGGAAATATGTTTTTAAATTTTAGGTCGAAATTTTTCATATGCGTTTGAAGCAGGTGTTTAAACTCTGTTCTAGTTGATATGGGCTGATCTTCATCAGAATGAAAACTAATCATTAATTCGCATGGGTATTCTAAGCAATTTGTGTGAAATATAATGGATCTAGTGTTTCTGTTTGGCATCTCATCGTTGCTTGCTGATAGTTTAATGAATCTATCGACTTGTTTTAAATGTCTGACTAAAGGAAGGCCAAATCTGACATCACCACTATCGCTTAATGTATACGATGACACTGGAAAACTGTAAGATTGTTTAATTTGCCTAATTAGAATTTTGAAATAGCCTAATTCAGGTGTATGTCCTTGAATGAGTAGTGAGTGTTCGTTGTCGTTGTAATTAATCCGATCGATCCATTGCGACGCATATGTAAAATAAAACATCAGGGCAACTACAGATTCGTGTGAATTCAAGTCCTAATATATAAATAGGACATATACTTTTAAGACAAGCATGAAATTTAAGAAACATTAGTTTCTTTAAATGCAGTCTTAAATTTGCAAATGCAGATTAAAAATTTTGAAAGTTAATGACATTAAATGAATAAATATTTACTTTTATCATCTTGAATATAGGACGATAGCAAATAGACCCTATAAACTTGTTTATAAATACAATCTTTATGGCATTTTTAATGAAAAATTAAATGAATGTTATAAAGAAAAGATACTAGTGGACTTGTAAGCGTACAGCTTGTACACATTTGCCACATTAAATAAATTTGTATTATATTATATATATTATACTACTAATTTTAACACATGTCGTACTTTGTTTAAATAAATCCTAAAAATTATTTTACAAAATTAATAATTAAAATAAAATTACAATAATACGCAAGCAAAATGAATAACTTTATGTCTTTGTAGTGTAGGTGTTCAATGGCATTCAGTGTTCTGAGAGCGAGGTCAGAACTGATGAATCATTGCCAATTTGTATCGCAGTACTTACACGTTTCATTAGAAATAAGCCAGCCCGCGGGTGGTCTACAAATCGGTGAAGCTTTTTGATGGGCAAATGGAAGAAGATGCTTCCTTGTTCATCGCACCAGTGATTTCGATGGCTATGGAAATGAAATCTATCCCTAGTGTAGAAATTCCCTCGTACTTTATTATCTTTCTGCTTTCAGCTTCCGTAGCTACTGATCCGGCTTTGCTAGAGCTGTCGCCTGGTGACTGGGAGCTAGCGAGCGTACACATGTGAAGTCCCAACATCCGAATTTGCCGCAGTCAAATGGGACCATTGTAACACCGTCTGGGCGTTTGCCGTCAGATCGGAACAACCCTGGAGGTTCTAGACGGCTTGTTGACCTTTTAAAGAGCGTCCAGAATAAATAAAATAGTTTTAACTTTTAAATATATTTTAAATTTAAATTTAGTACTTATTCAGTACTTATGCGTTTCATTAGGAAGAAGCCAGCCCGCGGGTCGTCTACAAATCGGCAAAGCTTTTTGATGAGCAAACGGAAAAAGTTAGATGCTTCCTTGCCCATCGAACCAGTAATTTAGATAACTATGTGAATGAAATCTATCCCTGGTGCTAAAATTCTCTCGTACTTTATTCTCTTTCTGCCTTCAGCTTCCGTAGCTACTGATCCGGCTTCTGCTAGAGCTGTCGCCTGGTGACTGGGAGCTAGCGAGTGTACATATGTGAAGTCCCAACCTGCGAATTTGCCGCAGTCAAATGGGACCATTGTAACGCCGTCTGGGCGTTTGCCGTCAGATCGGAACAACCCTGGAGGTTCTATACAGCTTGGGATTTGACATTTTTACGAGCGTCCAGAATAATTGAAATAGTTTAAATTTTTAATATATTTTAAATTTAAATTTAGTACTTATTCAGTACTTATGCGTTTCATTAGGAAGAAGCCAGCCCGCGGGTCGTCTACAAATCGGTGAAGCCTTTTGATGAGCGAACGGAAGAAGTTAGATGCTTCCTTGTTCATCGCACCAGTAGTTTCGATGGCTATGGGAATGAAATCCATCCCTAGTGTAGAAATTCCCTCGTACTTTATTCTCTTACTGCTTTCAGCTTCCGTAGCTACTGATCCGGCTTCTGCTATAGCTGTCGCATGGTGAATGGGAGCTAACGAGTGCACACATGTGAAGTCCCAACATGCGAATTTGCCGCAGTCAAATGGGAACATTGCAACGCCGTCTGGGCGTTTGTTATCAGATCGGAACAACCCTGGAGGTTCTAGACGGCTTGGGATTTAACTTTTTAATGAGCGTCAGAATAATTGAAATAGTTTTAAATTTTAAACATATTTTAAATTTAAATTTAGTTTACTATTATCTACTATTTACGCATTTAAAAGAATCAAAAATAAAATTTAAAAAATTAAATAATAAACAATTAAAAAATTATAAATTATTACAACTAATAATTGTTATCAGATGTAATATAATTTATATCTGTTTAAAATTTAAAATAAAAAACAATTGTTATGTACTGACTAATAAATAACAAACGGTGTATCAGAATATGAATTAGAGGTCATCAGGAGGAACTGCTATGCAATCAAGTTTCGGCCAATATTCCCCGATCCAGCAAAGCAGCAGGCCAATTACATGCTAATAACGTACTTCCTCTGATGAAATTTAATTATTTAGTGTACCTTATACAGATAGGAAAATTATACTTGTGCGAATTATGCAAATTACAATAACAATAATGCTAAATAAAATTCAAATAATTATTAAATAATTATTATTAAATTTTATTAAATTTTTATTATATTAAATAATTAATAATTATAATTAATTGCTTTGAGATTTTTTATAATTTATATCAAGTTAAAATAAAAAATTGAAATTAAAAAAGTCAATTTTATAAAAATGACTGACTACATTTTAATGTAGCATCATTAAAATGATGCTACAGAAATTTAAATAATAAAATAATAAACATAAATATGTTTTACGTTATTAATAAGTTTCAAATTATCTTGATAGAAAAACACCCTTCAAGTAACACCGGATATTATTGCAATAATATTAATATGTTGTATATCACGAATGAAAATTGTTATTATATCATAATTTAACATCGACAGTTAATACAATTAAATATTATTCTTATATTTATACTGATAAATATTGTCAATATTAATATTATATTAATATCAAATGTCTATTATACATATTAGAAATTATTATAATATTAAATTATATTTATAATATTTTAAAATTAACAACCAATTTAGCACAAAAAAATTTAATAGCTTAAACACAATTGGAAAGGGTTGCGTGTCAAGCCGAAATATCAATAACATTATCTGTTTATTAGGCATTATTAATTATCCACACGAGAAAAACAAATTTTTGTTAGAGTTAATTATAACAACGTTTCGGTCAATCACAGTGACCCTTTTCAAGTTGAAAGTTTTCAAACACAAATCGCCTTATATTACATAAGTGCGGAAGAAAATGAACATGTTTTCTTAGTCCATAGTGTCGATAGGAATTTTTAAATTATAATTTGATTTATTTCCATGCATCCTTTCACCACTGCCGTTGATGTGTATAGACTCAAAAATTATCCGTCTATAATAATTTGATTCTTTTGCAAGAATTTTGATATTATCGAATTCAATATTGTGTCCTTTCATGACAGAATGGTTTAAAACAGCAGATGACATGTCCCCTTTCCTTAGAGCATTACGATGTTCCTTAATTCTAAGGTGTAATGGTCGTTTCGTCTGACCCACGTATGTAGCTTCACAATCTTTACATTTTATCTCATATACGAGACCTAACGTTTTTTGAGATAAGGGTCTTCGTTTGAACATAGATGCTAGACACGTGCTAGGTGGACAGTAAATTGTAGGACGTGATGTTTGTCGTCTAAGACCATCTTCAAGTTTGTTCAGGCTACGGTTGTCAACGAAAGACGATCGTAAATATATTTTAGTTTTTGCTTGGTCTTTTTTATCATGTGTTGATGCAAAAAATATATTCTTCGACTTTCGATCTGCCTGTGTGATGGCCCATTTGGGAAAGCCACGATTTTTAAGTTTCGACTTAATAATCGAACTCTCAGTCAAACGGGTACATTTCTCTGAGCAAATTTGCAAAGACCTTAGCAACAATGACGATGCTGCGGATATCTTATATTTGTTTGGTATATGAGTAGACCAGAGGGGAGGATTCCATGTAATATTCGGTTTACGATATACCTCTGTTGTGATGTTATTACCACGTCTAACCAGCACATCGAGAAATGCGATCGATTGTTTACTATCTTCGAACTGTACGTGCCATTGAATGGCCGGATCTTTTTCATTAAGTACGTTTCGAAGTGATACCGTATTTGGACGCGTATTGAAAACCATAAACACATCATCTACATACCGCCAATATGCACATAGGTCTGGCAGTCTATGATATATATCTGTTTCCCATTCATCCATATAAATGTTTGCTAAAGTAGGTCCCAGCGGAGAGCCCATTGCAACTCCATCGATTTGATCGAATACGTCGTTCTCAAACATAAACGCTGACTTTTCAGTACACCACAGCAATAGCTCTGTCCACTCAGAAATATTTAGTATCGGATTATCACATTTGTCGGATAAAACTTTCGCAGCAATTTGCACACTAGATCTTAAAGGGACGTTAGTAAATAATGAATTTACATCCGCTGTTGCGAAGAAACACGTGTTAGCGTTAAAACTCTTGATGTACTTAGCGAATTCTGGGCCATCCTTTATTCTCGAGAAACTATGAGATTTGCAAACATTTAATATTTTGCTTATCATTTTTGCCAATTTATGTCCGAAACACATATACGATGCAATAATTGGACGGAATGCTAGGGTTGGTTTGTGCAATTTCGGGAGCAAATAAAGGTATCCAGCTGACGCGCCGGTAGATCTAGCTTCGTTATACTGTTGCTTACTCAACTTGCCTTCTTTGTGAAGTTTCAACAAAAATTGGTTGAAAGTCTTCTCTCTCTTTGCCGTTGGATCAGCTGATAATTTAACAAACTTGTTACTCGTTAATAATAAGTTTCCATGCTCTACATAGTCTTTGGTGTTCACTACTGCTAGTGCTCGCCCTTTGTCTGATTTACATATTGTTATGTCTTCATCTCTCATGAGATTTTTCATTGCCACTCTTTCTGGCTTACTCATTGTTGAATGTAAGAGCTTTGCTTGGCGTCTGCACATAGTTTCATATGTAATAACCGTCCCAAACGATTCATTTGGGAGGTTACTCAACATAACTTCAGCGTCACAACGCATTTCACATAAACTAGGGATGTGCGTAGGGATAAACTCAGGTCCTCGGTTTAGCAAATCCTCTTCAGTATCAGTTAAAATCCTGGAAGATATGTTTATAAAATTCTTATCATGGTTGGTTTGTCGTAAGTTATAGCGTGATAATTGGGATAACTTAGCTTCATGGCGTTGTATAATAATAATTTTATGTTTTCTCAGTTTGTTGTTAACAAACTCATTTATCCAATTCATATCTTCACTGTATGTACTTCGGACAAGGTTATACCAAATACTGCGCGACTTTGGAAGATGTGCGTTAATTGTTTTACGTGTCTGACGTATACCAAACCTCATTATGGTACAGCACAATTTTCTTTGCAATTCGGATTTGTTAAAACCAACGATTCCTGATTTGATTTTTGCACAAGTTGGGATTACTTTCGCTTTAAGGCATGAACGAAGAAATTCTATTGACATTTTGCAATTAATAATTTTCTTTTCCAAATTGATAAGGTTATATAATGTGTCAATAAAGCACTTGCCATACTGCTTCTTCAATTCTGATAAAATTACATTCGTGTGCCACGTAATCTGTTTATTAGGCATTATTAATTATCCACACGAGAAAAACAAATTTTTGTTAGAGTTAATTATAACAACGTTTCGGTCAATCACAGTGACCCTTTTCAAGTTGAAAGTTTTCAAACACAAATCGCCTTATATTACATAAGTGCGGAAGAAAATGAACATGTTTTCTTAGTCCATAGTGTCGATAGGAATTTTTAAATTATAATTTGATTTATTTCCATGCATCCTTTCACCACTGCCGTTGATGTGTATAGACTCAAAAATTATCCGTCTATAATAATTTGATTCTTTTGCAAGAATTTTGATATTATCGAATTCAATATTGTGTCCTTTCATGACAGAATGGTTTAAAACAGCAGATGACATGTCCCCTTTCCTTAGAGCATTACGATGTTCCTTAATTCTAAGGTGTAATGGTCGTTTCGTCTGACCCACGTATGTAGCTTCACAATCTTTACATTTTATCTCATATACGAGACCTAACGTTTTTTGAGATAAGGGTCTTCGTTTGAACATAGATGCTAGACACGTGCTAGGTGGACAGTAAATTGTAGGACGTGATGTTTGTCGTCTAAGACCATCTTCAAGTTTGTTCAGGCTACGGTTGTCAACGAAAGACGATCGTAAATATATTTTAGTTTTTGCTTGGTCTTTTTTATCATGTGTTGATGCAAAAAATATATTCTCCATGGAAAGGGGACATGTCATCTGCTGTTTTAAACCATTCTGTCATGAAAGGACACAATATTGAATTCGATAATATCAAAATTCTTGCAAAATAATCAAATTATTATAGACGGATAATTTTTGAGTCTATACACATCAACGGCAGTGGTGAAAGGATGCATGGAAATAAATCAAATTATAATTTAAAAATTCCTATCGACACTATGGACTAAGAAAACATGTTCATTTTCTTCCGCACTTATGTAATATAAGGCGATTTGTGTTTGAAAACTTTCAACTTGAAAAGGGTCACTGTGATTGACCGAAACGTTGTTATAATTAACTCTAACAAAAATTTGTTTTTCTCGTGTGGATAATTAATAATGCCTAATAAACAGATTACGTGGCACACGAATGTAATTTTATCAGAATTGAAGAAGCAGTATGGCAAGTGCTTTATTGACACATTATATAACCTTATCAATTTGGAAAAGAAAATTATTAATTGCAAAATGTCAATAGAATTTCTTCGTTCATGCCTTAAAGCGAAAGTAATCCCAACTTGTGCAAAAATCAAATCAGGAATCGTTGGTTTTAACAAATCCGAATTGCAAAGAAAATTGTGCTGTACCATAATGAGGTTTGGTATACGTCAGACACGTAAAACAATTAACGCACATCTTCCAAAGTCGCGCAGTATTTGGTATAACCTTGTCCGAAGTACATACAGTGAAGATATGAATTGGATAAATGAGTTTGTTAACAACAAACTGAGAAAACATAAAATTATTATTATACAACGCCATGAAGCTAAGTTATCCCAATTATCACGCTATAACTTACGACAAACCAACCATGATAAGAATTTTATAAACATATCTTCCAGGATTTTAACTGATACTGAAGAGGATTTGCTAAACCGAGGACCTGAGTTTATCCCTACGCACATCCCTAGTTTATGTGAAATGCGTTGTGACGCTGAAGTTATGTTGAGTAACCTCCCAAATGAATCGTTTGGGACGGTTATTACATATGAAACTATGTGCAGACGCCAAGCAAAGCTCTTACATTCAACAATGAGTAAGCCAGAAAGAGTGGCAATGAAAAATCTCATGAGAGATGAAGACATAACAATATGTAAATCAGACAAAGGGCGAGCACTAGCAGTAGTGAACACCAAAGACTATGTAGAGCATGGGAACTTATTATTAACGAGTAACAAGTTTGTTAAATTATCAGCTGATCCAACGGCAAAGAGAGAGAAGACTTTCAACCAATTTTTGTTGAAACTTCACAAAGAAGGCAAGTTGAGTAAGCAACAGTATAACGAAGCTAGATCTACCGGCGCGTCAGCTGGATACCTTTATTTGCTCCCGAAATTGCACAAACCAACCCTAGCATTCCGTCCAATTATTGCATCGTATATGTGTTTCGGACATAAATTGGCAAAAATGATAAGCAAAATATTAAATGTTTGCAAATCTCATAGTTTCTCGAGAATAAAGGATGGCCCAGAATTCGCTAAGTACATCAAGAGTTTTAACGCTAACACGTGTTTCTTCGCAACAGCGGATGTAAATTCATTATTTACTAACGTCCCTTTAAGATCTAGTGTGCAAATTGCTGCGAAAGTTTTATCCGACAAATGTGATAATCCGATACTAAATATTTCTGAGTGGACAGAGCTATTGCTGTGGTGTACTGAAAAGTCAGCGTTTATGTTTGAGAACGACGTATTCGATCAAATCGATGGAGTTGCAATGGGCTCTCCGCTGGGACCTACTTTAGCAAACATTTATATGGATGAATGGGAAACAGATATATATCATAGACTGCCAGACCTATGTGCATATTGGCGGTATGTAGATGATGTGTTTATGGTTTTCAATACGCGTCCAAATACGGTATCACTTCGAAACGTACTTAATGAAAAAGATCCGGCCATTCAATGGCACGTACAGTTCGAAGATAGTAAACAATCGATCGCATTTCTCGATGTGCTGGTTAGACGTGGTAATAACATCACAACAGAGGTATATCGTAAACCGAATATTACATGGAATCCTCCCCTCTGGTCTACTCATATACCAAACAAATATAAGATATCCGCAGCATCGTCATTGTTGCTAAGGTCTTTGCAAATTTGCTCAGAGAAATGTACCCGTTTGACTGAGAGTTCGATTATTAAGTCGAAACTTAAAAATCGTGGCTTTCCCAAATGGGCCATCACACAGGCAGATCGAAAGTCGAAGAATATATTTTTTGCATCAACACATGATAAAAAAGACCAAGCAAAAACTAAAATATATTTACGATCGTCTTTCGTTGACAACCGTAGCCTGAACAAACTTGAAGATGGTCTTAGACGACAAACATCACGTCCTACAATTTACTGTCCACCTAGCACGTGTCTAGCATCTATGTTCAAACGAAGACCCTTATCTCAAAAAACGTTAGGTCTCGTATATGAGATAAAATGTAAAGATTGTGAAGCTACATACGTGGGTCAGACGAAACGACCATTACACCTTAGAATTAAGGAACATCGTAATGCTCTAAGGAAAGGGGACATGTCATCTGCTGTTTTAAACCATTCTGTCATGAAAGGACACAATATTGAATTCGATAATATCAAAATTCTTGCAAAAGAATCAAATTATTATAGACGGATAATTTTTGAGTCTATACACATCAACGGCAGTGGTGAAAGGATGCATGGAAATAAATCAAATTATAATTTAAAAATTCCTATCGACACTATGGACTAAGAAAACATGTTCATTTTCTTCCGCACTTATGTAATATAAGGCGATTTGTGTTTGAAAACTTTCAACTTGAAAAGGGTCACTGTGATTGACCGAAACGTTGTTATAATTAACTCTAACAAAAATTTGTTTTTCTCGTGTGGATAATTAATAATGCCTAATAAACAGATTACGTGGCACACGAATGTAATTTTATCAGAATAACATTATCTTTTGATTTGCACCCTCAGGATGCTTCGCCTAATATATATTGATTTTACCCCGAATGTATTCTCGCTTGACTAAAATATGAAATTATTTTTTATCTATATTAACCATAAATATTAATATTTAGATTTATGTAGATCAAGTAACAACGGATATTATTGCAATAACTCGCCATAATCCTAGCACACATCATTCAATAGTTCTAGTAGCACGCACGTCGTTTGCCCTGCCTGACAATCCGGAACATACTGGATATATTCGTCCGTTGTTTTTTCCTGGACATATTGAAGAAGTGATTGTTGAAGCAGACCTTCAACGTATATGTGAAGATTCATGTAATATGCTATACACCCGTAATTCAAAATTCATTAACGGCTTGTCTGAATCTGCTTTCAAATTAAATATGCGATGCCATGTAAAATTAAATGACAGTCAATTAAAGAGTACGATAAACCAGACAGAAATGTAGAGTTCAAGCATTTTACTCCTGGTTGTGTTATCGCATTCAGGTATATTAAAAACTTATCACTAAAATTTAACACACTAAGTCATTTTTGTCGAATCTGTTACAAATACTTTAATTTATTTTTAATTCAGCTTATTAATGAATTATCAAATGATTTGTTGGCATATTGACATAATCTGCAACACATATGGCAATGAGTTATATAATATGCGAGTCACTCTGGATTGAAGAATTGAAGCCGGGCTTAAATGAGAATGATGGCTATCGTTTAATTCTAAATCGGGATTGAGTTCTTTGTAAAGTTTGCTAACACATGCGTAGACCTGGCAGCACAACGTGAGGACCTACCTAATGTGCATTTTTGTTTTTGCGTGTTTTGTTTTTATATCCTTAACATTTTACTTGTTTCAGATTTCTGATGATGATTCCAAACTGGAATCGAAAATTCAATAAATTTTCTACCTCATGCGGGGCGTCTTGCCATTTCAATTTTGATCATATAAAGGAAAGCTTTTTAATGTGGCAAATGCACACAGACTGTGCGCTTACAAGCCTACAAAAGCGAAACAGATTGAAAAAAAAGTTACTCGTTTAGTAGAATCGAATGTAGTTGCCTTTTGAAAAATTGGAGTGAGGATGATGATCGCAGAAGATCAGGTAGGGAATTCCAAAGGAGAGGAGCAGCGATATGTAGGCATCGACGGCCGAAGTTGGTTAAGTATAGAGGTACGTGTAGCAGAAGAGAAACACATGAACGTTGGTGAGTAGAAAGAGAGTGAGATTCACTTAGAGTTGATAGATAGAGATAAGAAGGAGAATTACAATGGAGAAGGCAATAAGTTATACAAAGCAGACGAAAACGAACGCGATGTTCAATACTTAAACATCCAAGTTTTGATAAATATAAAGAAATATGATCGAATTTACGTAGTCGAAAAAGGATGCGCACAGCAGTGTTAATGAGGCGCTAAAGAGGTTTAATGACTTTGAAGAAAAGACGAGAAGGCTAAGACAGCAATCAATACGTGGGAAAAAGGGAGGAGATAAGATATTTAGAACTAAAATCTAGAAAAATTCTGAGAAGACGAATATCACGAAGAATATTTGAAGACCTAGTTTTATCACGAATGAAGGGATCGAGATGCAGGTTATTGTCGAAATGAATACATAGCAATACTAGTTTATCTACAGCAGGAATAATTGTGGTCTGAAGATACAGAGAAGGAGGAAAAACATAAACAGTGGAGGGTAAAATCCATAACCATTTAGATTTGGAAGGATTGAAGGATATGCACAAAGAAATTAGATGTTCTGATAGAGCACGAAGACCATTAGATGCGGATATGAAAAGTTGGCTTAGGGAATGAGGATACGAGTGAGAATAAAGAAGCATATCATCAGCGTACTGCATGACACTGAAACAGAATTTATTAGTTTTACAAGATAAATCTCTAAGAAAAAGCGTAAATAGAATAGGGCCAAGTATTGAACATTGAGGTACACCACAAGAGAGAGAAGATAGAGGAGAACACATTGAATTAGAATAGACGGAAAATGATCGATTGGAGAGATACGAAGAGAACTAAGCCGAGATGGACGAAGAGAAGCCATAGTGATAGTGATGACGAAATAGAAGGATATTGTGATCTACAATGTCGAATGCAGATGAAAGATCGAGCGATATTACCACACTACAAAGTCTTTTGTCACGAGCGTAGTGCAGATCAGAAAATACTTTATGACATGCTAGTTCGGTTGAATGATCGGAGCGGAAAGCAGATTAAAAATAAGGATAGAGCTGCGATGAAGAAGATACTTGTCGATGTGATCTAAGACAAGGTGTTCAAGAATTTAAGATAAGGTTGGTAGTATTGATATCGGGCGATAATATGAAGGATTAACGAATGACGAGTTAAAAGGCTGGTAAGGAATGGTGTTAAGTATGTTGACAACAATTTGAGAATTCGAGTAGGGATGGGATCGGCAGAAGAGGACTTACAAGTTAACGAAATAAGAAGGCAAGATACCTCATCTTCAGATACCGCAAGTAGATAAAAGAGATCAGGGATACGAATAGACGAGATACAAGAATCGACAAAACGATACTAGATACTGTTTCGTCATTATTTTGACTAATCAGTGCCAGATACATCCCACTACTAGATGCAGAGCAGGACCGGCTGACGGCACGAGCATGTCAAAAGGTACATAGAGCTAAAACAATTCTAGCAAACTAGGTACATGCAAGTAGAGAATTAAGAGTTTTCCATTTAGTTCGAGAGTCATTAGCGGAAGCCAGTTTGTTTCGCCAAAAACTGTGCCTTAGAGTGTAGAAGTTGCCTATGCGAACGACAAAGAGCAAAGAATTGGTTACGATAAAATGATGAGTCAAGTTCTGAAGATAGTCTGAGATAACGACGATAAGTTCTGAAAGAGCGACGCAAGAGGCGTTTTGAAGTCACACACTTAGAGTCGAACCATGTTGCACGATAGTGACTGATTGAAAAAAGTATTAAGGGGAAGAATTTCATCGAAGATAGAGCAAAATACATTGCTAACGAGGGTTCATAAGTAATTAGGGGATTATAGATAGAAGAAGAAAACATTAACGGAGAGCGATTAATATGAGAGCGAAGAAGGAAAAAGTCGAGGAATTTCCAAGAACGACATGAAAGGGAGCGAACATGTAACAAGGAAGTTGTCAGATAGAGTAGGATCAGATAGGCACAATGAAGAAGACAAGGCAAGACGCGAAGGTGGGCAACAATAACCGCTAAGAATATGGGTAGCAGAAGAATAATGAGGAGACATGATTTGAAAATCATGATCATTAAATATAGAAATCGTCTTTAGGGTATTGGAATCACAAGGACGGTCTAAGCGAACATTTATATCACCTAGTACAGCGAAAGGTAAACCGAAGAGGAAGTTGAAGGAAAAAAAGGTTGACAGTTCACAGAAAAAAGAGTCAGACGGATGACATGATCTAGGCCAATAGAATAAGTAGATATTAAGAAACAACAAGCCGGCTTTTACACAGAACCCAAGTAGTTCGAAAGTAAGAGGAACAAATGGCAACGATAATGATTGCAACGGAGACCAATGGTGAGAGAAAGCTATAAGACCACCGTGCTTAATTGATTGATTTGAACTAATAGGTCGTTGACGAGCCTTATCGACCACAGAGAGATTTAAAGAGTGAAGGCGTTTTAGATAGTAATCATTCTGATCAACGTGTCAAAATTCGGTTAAACACAAAACATTCAAAGATTTATGAAGGAAAAGATCATATACTGAATTAACATTGTTACTAAGAGAGCGGATATTTTAGACGGCTTATTTCCAGCAAGATTTGGGAAGCAGCGAAATCGAATCAATTAGAGAATACAGTGGATTATTTACTTGAAGTTTTGGTGGAGGATTTACTGAAGGCTTTACTTGAGAATTTTCTCGATGATTTACTGAAGGATTTACAAAAAAGTCTACTGAAGGATTTAATGGAGGATTAACTCGGTGGATTAACTGGATAATCTATTTGAGTATTAATTTGAGAATTAATGGAATGTATGCTCGAAGTTTTATATCATCTTAAATCGTTAGTAATATATTTTGGCTGGATTAGAAAGATCGTTGTTTCCTGTAGACAAAACTTCGCCGAGTATCGGTAGACTCTCATTTACCGCGTCGGCTTCCCTACTTGATGAAACCACTATCTTATGCCATCTAATAAAATATTGCTTACTTGGGTCTGACTTTTTTCGTTCGGATAATTCTTTCCGTAATCTCTTAAGTTCCTCTTGTTCAAGTTTCAACAAATCAGGGCACAAGTACACCTTATGAAAGAGAGATGAATTCTTAAGCTTAAACGAAGATTTTAAAGATGATTCCACATGGCTCACGCTAGTTTTTACCTTAACCCACAGAGGGGAGTTAGTATGAAGCCAGAGAGTCGATGAAAATATAGTTTTTGTCCGACCAAAGGACAACCAATTTCCTCAAAGAGATTTAATATAACTTGTTGCTCGCTTTCAGAAACGGGTAAATTACGAACTATCAGATTTGAGGCCTTAAGGCTTTCTCTATCAAGAGAGTTTGCTAATTTAGAATAAGATTTATCTACCTCTGCTGTGCGTTAAAAAGAACAAACAGCATGATATACCTGCTTATTGAGGCAACTGTTGAGGGATGAGTTGATATACTCATTTACTATTCTATGTATATGCTCTTTGTCTGTCCAGCAACTATTTGAATCATTAGATATTAACTGGATTTAAGTTTAGTTATTTCAATTCGGGTTTCGTTGATTGCTATAGCTGCATAAATAGATAATGGATATCTGACAACTAGATAATGTTTTGGAGGATCATCGAAGTGTGATGTAGCAATAGCTTTTCGAAATGCAATAATAGGGATATCGCAGTCTAGATTACACCGACTTCAATAAAAAGTAAAATAAAAAGTGCAGAAGAAAATATACTACAATGTCAATAAATCGCTAAGTCCAAATTGCTACTTGCAATCTCAAGTTTAGATTAAAAATAAATTTTAATTTAGAATTTCTTGCAATTAATGTAAAGAGCTAACCTTATTGCAACTTTAGTTTGTCTCCCAGATTCTGAGAATTTTAACATGGAGTAAATTTCGTCCACCTTTACTATGAAGTGAAGGTGGTAGATTTTTATAGATCTTGTTCCAGCCTACAACCGCATTAAGCAGGGCAGCCCCCTGTCATATGCTGCTGGATGGCCCGTTGTAAGTTTAGTCAGTCAACTAAACTAACTGGCGACACCAAAAAATTAACGTTAAAAATTATGACTTAACAAAAGTTACATGTTTTCAATTAGATTGAAAAAATACGTAAGTACTAAAGATTTTAATTTTAGATCTTAAACATGTAACAGAAAAAATTGTATAGTTTGTGATGTTATAAATAATAATTGTATTGTAAGTAATACGACAAACAAATGTTTTTCATTAAATATTAATAATAATTGTAACTGCAATACCGCAGGTGTAGTGTATCTTATACAATGCACATGTGGATTGCAATATATAGGAAAAACATCAAATGTTAAAAACTAGGTTTAGACAAACTATATTTTATAAACATATGAGATTAATAGGACATGATATTAAAAACTGTAAATTATTTATTTTAGAACATATTATCGAAGAAAACATATCAATATTAAATCAAAAACTATTAGAAAAAGAAGATTTTTGGATTAAAACGCTTAATTCCATGTACCCATTAGGATTGAATGACGTGGTACAAGGAATTGGCAGAAGTAGTATAATACATAATAAACAACTATATTATAATAATCCGATCAAACGCAAGCCAAGAAGTCATGGTGATAAAATGAATAAGAAAAATAAACTTAAAAACATTAAAAAAGATAAGTATATATTGTTTATGGCGTTCAGACATCGAGAATAGAATAAGAAAATTATTGTTCACAAATTTTTGACTATCGCATTAGTCCTTTCAAGTATTATGTTTTTGAACAATAATATTAAAGTGTTATGCTTTTAACAACATAACACTTGAAATGGACTATTACAATAGTCGAACATTTGTGAACAGTAATTTCCATTGTATATAACAGTGCTATATACAATGGTAGTCCTTTCAAGTGAAAAAAATTCTAATTGTTATAATTGTTAATTATAACAATTAGAAATATTAAAACAACTTTTAAGAGACAAAGCTAAAAGATCTTTATGTAAATATAAAGAGTTTTTCAAAAGATAATGAAATATAGATGAAATAATAACAATAAAAATAAAATTTACAAATCGTTATATAATGACTTAAATGCTTACTCTGGTAAGCTGATTAATAGTGAAAGCTTAAATACATCAAAGATAAACATCATAGATAAAATTAGAGAGAAAATGAAAATAACAAACAATTATAAAAGGAAAGATAAAATTAATAAAGATATGTATACAGAACTTAATAATTAAAGGATAACTATATAATTACAACTATTAATAAAGCTAGTAATAACTTTGTCTTTATATGCAAAAAGCTTTATTATGATATACTAATGAAAGAGGTTAATTGTAATGATTTAAATATAAGCACAACATATGAATGTAGTCTTATATCAATAACCTGTTATATTATAACTATTTATATCTATATAAATAACTTGTTTTTAATATTAATAACAAGTTATTAATATTTAATAACGTTAAAAATGCTATAAGATATTGTAAATGATTCTTTTGTTTAAACATCTCATTTTCCCATCTTTCGTTATGAACAATCTTTGTAAATCAATACATGGTACACTTTCGGAATAGCAATTCCTTGGCATTGCTCGTTTTAACAAGTATTACTAAAACTTTTCATAACAGTTGATGCAGTTGTACAACAGCTTTAGTCGAGGAATATAGGCCGAAACCTGATAGCATAGCAATTCCTCCTGATGACCTCTTATTCTTATTCTGATACATCGTCTGCTATTTATGAGTCAACTCATAAAAATTGACTTTTATTTTAAATTTCAATTTTTTATTTTTAACTTTAAATCTAATAAAATTAAATCTTATATGACCATTATTCATAATTATTTATAATTATCAAATTATGTTGTTGTATCGATCACTCATTATAGACTTGCGAAATAAATTTATTTCGCAAGTCTATAATGAGTGATCGATACAACAATCTAATCAAAGACTTGGACGCAACTATGCTTAATAAAATTATGTATTAATTAATTATTTAGTTTTTATTTAACATTATTTTTAATTTATAAATAATATATAATACCTTAACTCAGTTAGCTGATCTGATTTGTTTATATTGAGTTAAAAATCCTTGAAAGAAGTTAAACACAACATATGAATGTAGTGATTTAAATTTAGAAAGAATTATTACAAGTCATTGTTCTATAATGGATAAAAAGGTGAATCAGATAATAAAACTATACCTATATTATATTGGAATCCAAAATTACATAAAAATCCAATAAAACCTATGTTCCAAAATTACATAATATTAATCATTTAAATAATTTAATAGAAACATATTTTAAACTAGGTTACTATAAAAATGCCATCTAATAGAAAATAGTAAAATTTATAAATTAACACAATAATATAAAATAAATTTAAACTCTTAAGTGACAAATTTTTATGGATAGATAATAAATAATATACTTTGTATTAGAATAAGATACTAGATAGTTTTATCAGAGGAAATACATCATTAGCATGTATTTGGCCCTGCTGCAATGTTGGGTCGAGGAATAGCTACCGTAAACTAATAGCATAGCAGTTCTTCCTGATGACCTCTAATTCTCATTCTGATATCTATTAGTAAATAGATAATAAATATAATAAATAATATTCTTTGTAATAGAATAAGATACTATATAATCAAATTTAATCAGAGGAAATACATCATTAGAATGTATTTGGCCCAGCTGCTATGTTGGGTAGAGGAGTTAGGGGCCGAAACCTGATAGCATAGCAGTTTCTCCTGATGACATCTAATTCTTATTCTGATACAACGTCTGTTATTTATTAGTCAATTCATAAAAATGACGTTTATTTTGAATTCCAATTTTTTATTTTAACTTGATTTAAATTATAGAAAATCTTATAACAATTTTTATTTTATTATTTAATTATTAAATTTTGATTTGGCATTATTATGTTTTGTTTATTTTATAATTACATTAAATACATAGACTCAGTTAGCTGATTTGATTTCTTCATACAGGAAAGTCCGGGAAAATTTTAATTTTCAGGAAATCCCGCTATCATCAGCTGATTAAAATTTTTCATTTCGTAATTTACTAGATTTTGAAATATAAAAGACTAAATAAAAGCTTCTATCCCCGGTTTCATCATTTTAAAGATTATAGTTTAGATAATTAATCATTGTAACATTTATAAAATATCTTTGGAACCAAGAATAGTATTTTTATTTAATACAACAAAACGTTAATGTCCGATATTTCAATAGCTACTGCTATCATCTTCAGGGAACTACAAAAATTAATAAAAGTTGCCATTTATACAAATTACAATAAAACAGAAACAAACTTCAACGAAAAACGTTACAAACACACATTCACACACATTCTATACAAGGTTTTTTGTAAAAAAAACAAACTTTAAAGAAAAAACATTACAAACACACACTCACACACATTCTATACGAGGTTTTTAAATACAAATTTCAAAGAAAAAGAACCGCAACCCAAGATTAAAAGGAAAAATATATTAAATTACTAAAAAAAAATAAAATTATCAAAAATTAACATAATGGAATAAAATAAATATTACGTAAGATTGATACCAAAAAACAAACAAATCAAACAAATATAATTAACCAAGTTTTTATATAATTATTAATTTTATTATTTAATTATTAAATTTTGATTTAGCATTATTATGTTTTGTTTATTTTATAATTATATTAAATACGTAGACTCAGTTAGCTGATTTAATTAATAAGGATTACAACTAATTAAAAACTAATAGGAAATTTTCAAATTAAAATCAGATTTATTATTAGATAAAATGTTATTCTTATTAATAAAATATGCCTCCTGTATTATCACTTTCATATAAAATTGAAACGTCATCAAAGTTCATATTACGACCTAAATTCAATACATGTTGTGATATAGCACCCACCATATTACCCCGTTTAATATTATATTTATGTTGTGACATACGCTTTTCTAATCCTTGTCCAGTTTGACCAATTTATTTTTTCCTTTTAATCTTTGTTTTTAAAAAAACCTTGTATATAATGTGTGAGTGTGTGTTTGTGATGTTTTTTCTTTGAAGTTTGTTTTTTACAAAAAACCTTGAATCGAATGTGTGTGAATGTGTGTTTGTAACGTTTTTCGTTGAAGTTTGTTTCTGTTTTATTGTAATTTGTATAAATGGCAAATTAAGTAATTTTTTGTAATTTCCTAACGATGATAGCAGTAGCTATTAAAATATCGGACATTAACGTTTTGTTGTATTAAATAAAAATACTATTCTTGGTTCTATAAAGGTTTTATTTAGAAAAGAAAGAAGAAAATAGATATTTTCAAAAAAGTAACATTTATAGTTTAAGATTATAGTTTTTATACTTTAATAATTAAAAAATAAATAACTAAAATACCTTGAATTCTGGAAAAACTTGGATTTTTGCAGCCCAACTATTTTTCGCATTCGTTTGTTTTACCCAGGTGGTCTGCACTGTAAATTGTGTATCCGATATATTTTGAATACCGACGTGTTTTCCATCGTGAGCAAACCATCCGTAATTGTATACACCATCTTGATTCTGGCAAAAATGTCTAAATTTTTGTTGTTTGTCATGATATAATTAATAAGATCAATAACCGAAATTTAGCAGGACCTTCCTTTCGGAGTTGATATTCGTTGTACCAAGCCAAGCCGCCTATGATTGATACCGGACTTCGATGTCGGACGCCAAAGTATAAGTTTGGTCTGAAAGCAAGATAATTATGATATTTACTGGCATAATTTAGTTTTGTAAATACCTATAAAATGACATTTAATAGTATTTAAATTCTTTAAATATTGAGGAATACGGGACGAAACCTGATAGCATAGCAGTTCTTCCTGATGACATCTAATCCTTATTCTTATGCATCGCCCGTTATATATTAGTCAATTCATAAAAATTGACTTTGATTTTAAATTTCAATTGTAAATTATAATGTTGAAAATATTATTTTAAAAATTATTTCAAATATTATATAATAATTATTTATTATTATTTTTCAATAATTATGGATAAAAGGTAGTAATCATGTGAAAATCAAAATTGCAAGAATCTTCAATACGTTCTACAGCCATATTTACCTCTCCTGTAGACGCAACACGCGCACTAAAATTTGTATTACGGTTATGAAATCCCACTGTCTGCCTTTGCTCAAATTCGGATGCATAAAGTTGTTCTGGAGTTTAATTTACATGTTGATTTGTCGACTGATGTTGCTGGGGATGAAGACGATTTAATAGTTGAAACGACGAAGCAGTATAATCTTGATTTTAATTTTGTAAATTTTGAGATGATGTTGTTGCATAAGCTGTTTGTCTATTGCTTGGTAATTGAACAGAATCCATATTAGATGAAGTAGATTGACTATTCATTTGATTATCGACCAGACCGCTTATATTTGAAGATATCAACTGTGAATATACTTGTGGGGATGTGTCCCTAGGACGAATTAGGTTCTGTAGAATTTGTACAATCGTCCTCAATGCCCGAGTATTTTTGCATAGAGCACGAATTTCAGGTATTAGCCACTGACTTATAAACTCATTAATTACACGATGTACTTGTTCTCTTTGTCTTTCGTCCTGTATAAATTCATATGTAAGCAGCAGATTAAGTAGAATACCAGGATCGCGGCTAAAATTATCCATATTTGGGTTAAAACTGGGTGCTTACAACATGTCGATTAACATGCCAGGATTTTCAGCAGCGTCTACTAATAGTTGACCTAGCTGTTGATGGTTCATCGTTGAATACCGAACAGTGTTTTCGCTTGATGTAGATTGTAAATCGAAGAAAGAAAATAATGACAGTGCCGTCCAACATGTGCTAAAATACACGGGTCACAGTTTCAAAATTAAAATCATCCAGAGCAACTTTCCAGATGATTCAAGTAGAAAATATACAGAAAATTACTGGGTCGGTCAGTTGATATTAGATTTTGTGAATGTATCAAAGCATCCGCTGCTCTTGGCTCGCGTTGTTCGGTTGAGTACATACTACCCGACGCCAAGGAATACGGCTAGCACGAATGCCGAAGCTCACAGGCTTTGCCGTTGTGAACCCAAATTAGGATCGAAGCAGTCGTATGCAGTCATTATATGGAATGTCGCGTTTTTGTGATCGTATTGCTGCGATGCGTCTTAATATAAGCTGTGCAGATAAACTTAGTCCGCATGTTGTGGAGATCACGAATAGATTAAACGTTGCTCGTTCAAGCGACGTTATTCGCTCACTATATTTTTGAATTTTCCTAGATTCGTGATAGAGGAAAGGGTCCGTTGTTTCTGCGTTTCTTGAGTATGACGGTGCCAAATGACTGAATATACAGATGTCCACAAATGACCGTACCGTGCTGTTCCCATAAAGGCCATGGCATGCCACGTCAGATTTCGCTTCCCTGCCACGAGTGGTGGATCTATTTTGGAATTCGAATCTCACGGGGACTGATTGTAACATAGGCTCTATTGTTATCGTATTGCAGACCACATCGAGCTCACTTGCTAATAAATCCCTGATCATGTTATTTCGGATTGTCGGTATTCCTCCAGACTGGCAAGTGAGTGAATGACTAACTGTAAATGTGTCGTTGCATATGCATTTCGATGATATCCCATTTGGCCACTAGTTGTAGCGTATAGCCAAGGCGTCGTGAAATTCTTGCTTTGTAAAATTTAATCCGAGTGATTGTGATGGTCTCGAAGCGAGCCAAGTTGTTGACCCCTTATCGCAAGCGTACTTAATCAAACTCTCCATTGAGCTACTATTTTTAGTTATACGATTGAAAGGAATCTATGACATTCCGATTTTTCAATACGAAAACATTTTACCAGTTCTCTTTGCTTTAAATCGAGTTCGTTTCCTATTAAACCGCTAAACAATGGCTAGCACATCGCGATAGACATCTCATATTCTTAATCCGAAAATAAACATGGATTTTTTATGCCCAGTCCTCCATGACAAAGAGGCATGCATATCTGCTCACTTTGTATTTCTGTCAATAATAATTGCCGGCTATTTCATGGATGAATTTCGTGTATAGAAAATCCCTCAATCACGCATAATGCTCACTGTCAACATTGCATGCTCTTTGCTAATAATTCCACTCGAACTGCATGGCCTGTGTTAATGCAGTAAACGCTATATGAGAATCTATACTTGCTATACTCAGCAAGCGATCTAATCTAATTAACCATTATTCCACTTTAGAGACGACAAATGTGACCATAAAGTCATATGAGCCTATCGGTGATCCCAATACAACCAACCCGTCCGAAACAATTGATATTTCTGATTCGGTAAACGTTTCCTTTACTTGTGAGATACATTTAGGATGTGCGAGAACTCTACATTTGCTTTTATTTACATAGAATCCACACAAAGGACCGATTAGCTTTACTGTGTTCCCAACCTTTAGAATATCCTCTCTGCATCTAACAAAAATTGCATCGTCAGCGTACCAACGATGTATGACACGCGGAGTTGCTCGCTTTAGAGCTTAGATCATCGGCAGTGAAGACGCAGCGAACGCGATCATCGCCAAAGGATCTGCCTGAGTGAATATTTAACGGGAGTGCAATATTTCATCTGAGATCGCAAGGATTGAGTCCTCGTCATATACGTTATGGAGGACTGTAGACAACGATGGACACACATTATCAACATTGAGAAGTGCTAATTTCCTGTTCGCGCAGTTAAACGCATTCCGAGCATCGATCTGAAGTACGTATATATCCTGATCACTCTCAAATGCCTGACAAACCGAGTGAACACCTGCTCTATCCCACACTTTTAACCTGCGCATAGTTGTACACAACCCGATATTTTCTGCAAATCCCAATTAATACGTCTTGTGAGGACTTTACATATAATTCGTCGCCATACATCATCAACCCCAATTGGACGAATCCCAGAATGTTTATCGATTGCTATCAGGCGGTTAAAGGTGAAAGCTATTAGTGATCCTTTTGGGAAAGAGTTAGATGCAATGGTTATTGCAAACTCTGCAAGGCTAGTTGCTAAACGTATAGACGATTGGCGGAATGAAATTAACATATCTTGCCATCTCCTTGCATCAACTCCCGACGGACCCGCCGTTCTTTTCGTCGTGCGAAATGCAGTACAATGTCTGATGCGCAAATGCTTTGAAAGTCAATACGATGATGCTCAACGCGAAGTGGGAGTGGTCCAGTTAATATCACCTCTGATTGGGCATCATTACCTTCTGTATGTAGGTCTATCAATTTCTACTTCATTAAACAAGTTTCGTAAACATCTTGGGAAGAAAGCGTTCTATGCTCCTTGTCGATATGTTCGATCGATCGCATTGTAGCACGTGTTTTTCCATTCTTCATGAGCTTTATCAAGCTCAATGTCCACCCACTGAATGTATCTACCAAATGGTTATGCTCTGATCACGATCTGTTTTGCAAAACAGTGATTTTACCATTTAGGTAGAAAAATCGCCCGCAGCCCATAATGTGAGTCACCGTTCAAGATTTTTCTTAACGAATTTCGTTTTTGAGTCTTACAACTTTTGAAGAACCAGCTGGCAAATACAAGAGAAGTTTTCAGTGTACAACGCATCGTTTCAGAATTTGAGACAGCAAGCTCATAAAATTAAGCTAGTTGAATTATGAATAGGTGGCTGGCATCACATTTTGGCAAGTAGAAAATATTTGGTTTCCATCCAATTACTTCCATATACAGACTATCGATCAGGTCATCATGCTCTAACGATAATTCTGACAAGCTAAATCTTGATGATGATCGAAACTCGTGATTGGGGTCTGTCCTGACGCTAACAGGTGTTTCCTCTCCATTCTTGCTGATGCGGTTACCACAATTTAATGTCAAACAGTCAACACACGATCTATTACTTTTTGCGCATTTGCAACCTCGGCAAACCCGTTGCCCATTGCAGCCACAACAACGCTGACTGGTTGCAGGGTTTCCCCGCGGCATTTGGTTGACTACTTGTCGCTGTTCAGTAAAGATTATTGAGTACTAGAGCCCTACGCTTGTAAACGTTGTATGTTATTTATTGTAAGTTTTAATAATCAAAATATCTTAACCTTATTTTATCTTTTAAAATCCAAAATATTATTTGCAAATTAGTAGTTATCCTCAAATGGGTCTAATAAATGCCAGAATATAATATTTTTGTCCCTATATCTTCGTTACATCCTTTTACTCAGTTGTGATTGAAACTTTTGTAATTTCTTCTCCTTAACGTCATCGACACTGATTTTGCAATAGATATCGAAATGCTTGTTTTTATTCTTCTTATACAATCATCATACCTATCTACGTCTTTTAATGCCAATATAGTGGCAATCCGCTTAATCACGCTGTTTGCTACAGGACCTATTCCTCCAACGGGTGGAATGCCGCTTGCTCAATTCAAGTAATAATTATTTATAATATTAATATTATTGCGATGATTTCAACGGACGTAGTGTACGTGAGATATTAAGTGAAATGCATCCGGAAGGCATGAACGCTGACCAGGAAGCATTGCTGAAAAGGCCACTGTCAAATTGTGTTGTTCATCATGATGTTGTCTTTACCGTGATAGATGCGGATCGTGTAATTGATGCTGCCTTGAAGGCTCGAGGAGGTGCTAGACCATAAGGGGTCACATCCTATGAGTTCAAGCGAATGTTAACGACATTCAAGGCACATTCACGAAATTTGGCGGAAATAATCTCGTGATTGGCATTTCGGATTTCGACGGATAGAATTGATTTTGTGTTGGAAGTTTTGGTCGCATCACGCCTCATCACATTGAACAAAAATCAAGGCGTCAAGCCTATAGGGATAGGAGAGGCACTAAGAAGAATCATATGTAAAACATTTGGGAACGTAGTCAAGTCTGACTTTTAAGATGTAGCAGGCCGTGAACAATTGTATGCTGCACAACGTGGTGGAATAGAATACGCGATCCACCCGTTATCAGATCAATTCCACTCAAATTCTGAAATGGGAATTCTCTCCATTGATACAAAGAACGCGTTTAACAGGATCAGCCGAAAATTAACGATAGCAAATATTTGGATGGTATGTCCTTCGATGGGTCGAATGCTTAATAACATGTATGGATGCCACGCGATCATGGTTGAAGATGGCGGTGAGATATTATCGAAAGAGGGTTTTACCCAAGGGGACACGCTTGCAATGGCCGCATTTGCAGCGGGATCGTTGCCACTAATCAATAGAATACAAACAAGGATTCCGAGCATCACGCAGCGATGATATGCAGATGACTCAACTTTTGTCGAACCGTTAAAAGATTTGAGACTTATATCAGATATCTTGCAAACCACTGGTCCTCAATACGGGTACTTTGTCAATGATACAAAGAGTAGTCTTTATTATCATTCATGTACCAAAGTCCCACATGAACTGTTCGCAAAAACGAATGTCTCGATGTCCAAACGCGGTGTGATACTACTTGGAGCACCCATGGGTTCCACTGACTACGTTGAAGAGCAAGTGACCTGCGCTACTGGTCGATGGCAGAATATCGTATCAAAGATGAGTACTATCTCGGACGTTGATACTCACTCCGCTTATGCGGCCTATGTTCATGCCTTCCAGTATAAATGGGTTCACCGTTTACGTACAACGGCGTGCTCTCCTGAATGGTTTAAACCGCTAGGTGATGATATCTTCGATGTATTTGCGTCTAAAACATTTGATCACCCACTTCATCGATCATCAAATCAATATACATTTTCCCACCACGTATGGGCGATCTTTGGATGATGGATCCGGTAAAAGAAGCAGAACATCAATATATGGCATCTAAAATGCTGTGCAAAGCATATGATAATACTACGGATTCAGTCCAAAGACATACTCAGCAGATGATGACAGCCAACACCATTAAGGACATGAACGACAAGCGCCACACCGATAAACTAAATGAAATAAACGAGTTTGGTACAGAAGCCACGTATAGACAACTTCAGTTTGCTGATTTAAAGGGTGCATCCAGCTGGCTTACAGTATGACCACTAAAACAACAGGGACTTCATCTTACGTCGAGAGAGTTTCGAGATGCTCTAGCTGATCGCTACAACTGGACTCTCACAGGTATGGCGAAAAAACTGTATTTGTGGCGACAATCAGAACATGAAACCTGCTCTATCCTGTAAAAGGGGTGCCCTGCCTATTACCCGACACAACGAGATTCGCGGCATAGTGGCTGACACATTGACAATTGCATGCAATAGATTGGGACTTGCAATAGAGTGGGACTGGAATCGGTACCCAAATCAATTTCTTTCCAACGGGTCACAACTACAAGAAAACCAGTGACATGCCCGGATATCGTATGTTGCGACCTGTTTGGCGGCAGGATGGAGTGAACATTTTTTGACGTTTGTACTTTTAACAACAATGATTCTTCATACCAGTCAAAATCCGTATTACCCGTTTATATCCAGACTGTAAATATTTACCTTATCGTGAGAGACTTAAAGTGATTGGCATATTTGACATGAAGGTGAGGTTAATGTTTATCGACTTGGTTGCAACGTGGAAATTATTGCACAAATTTGATGGATATCCTCGAAATATTATGGTGTGTCGTAATAATAGATCCAGGCGACATCATTCGATGACAATTTTTAAACAGCATACTGGGAAACTATCGCCTGTCACAAGATTGTCAAGACGTGTAGTTAACGTGTGGAATAGTCTTCCTGAATACGTTGTTGCCTCCACAACGCTGACTTTATTTAAGAAGCGATTGCGCATATGTCTGGAACAGATCGATAATATGGAGAAGCTATCGTATCCCTGATTTTCTTAACTCTATCAATTCTACATTTTGTTTAATTTTTATTTTATTTTTTCGTGAGCAGACTGAACAGCCATATAGGCTTTGTCTTGTATGTTATAATAATAATAATCTTGCTTCGAGTATCACGATAAACGAAAACGCAACAAATACGAAGAGCGAATAAAGGAGGTGGACCACAGTACATTCTGTCCGTAACTTGTAGCCGCGACTGTTGGGATCGGACCATCAGCAGATGCCATGATCAAGACGATTACGCGGAAGCTAATCGAAAAAAGGAAACCCAATACGCGGATTCTGTCGCCTGGTTGCGAACGAAAATAAGCATCTCCCTTGCTAGGCCAGTCTCCATGTGTTTGCGAGCTCCCCGATTCACGCGACATTTACCCATTGTAACATCTGAGGAGGTCCAAGCTCAAATACGGATAACGCAGAACGCTATGTCTATCATCTCAAGAGACTTGCTTTAGCAATGAGTTATTTAAGTCATTGACACATCGATTGCGAAATTAGCTGAATTTAACGATTGTTGCTCACTAGGAGATGTTAATAACATCGTATTTTGATTTTTGTTTTGACTAATAACTATCTTCTCTCAATAATATTAATAATATCTTTATATTATTTTTATTTATTATTATTTTTCATTTATAAATAATCTATTATACGTATACTCAGTGACCTGATCTTATATATAAATTAAAAATAAAGATAAGTAACTAAATGCTCTTATTTCATCTGGGAAAATCCTTTAATTTTATCAGAGGAAATACGTCATTAGCATGTATTTGGCCATCGTTAGTTCGTTGCATCGAGCAACAGGTTCGAAACCTGGTAGCATAGAAGTTTCTTTTGATGATCTCTAATGCTTTGATGATCTCTAATGATCTCTGATACATATTCTGTTGGAGAAAATTCCTTTCCAATCTGAATTATTACAAGAAGGCGAGGAAACGAATATTTATTTGATTAGAAAAATCCAATATTTCGACGGCACTACGGCACGTCATCTTCAGGGTTGTAATTAGCTAGAACACTTATAAATTTTCTTTTTTTTAGAAAATTTATAAGTGTTCTAGCTAATTACAACCCTGAAGATGACGTGCCGTAGTGCCGTCGAAATATTGGATTTTTCTAATCAAATAAATATTCGTTTCCTCGCCTTCTTGAAACATATTCTGTAATTATTCAATTCACAAAAATTGACTTTTATTTTAAATTTCATCGAGAGTGAGACCATTCCGCGTGAATTTCTTCACGTGGAATGAAGATTTTAAATTTCAATTTTCAATTTTAACTTTAAATAAATATGAACTATATAAAATCTTGTATAAAATACGTCGACTCAGTTATCTGATCTTATAAATAAGCTTAATATTAGAATTTTGGAGTAAGATCAACAAGCACTAATTTATTTTTATATTTTCTAGCTGTTGCTATTATCATAGGATAGATATTAAATCAGCTAACTGAGTCTACGTATTGTTATATAATTATAAAATAAACAAAACATAATAATGCTAAATCAAAATTTAATAATTAAATAATAAAATTAATAATTGTTTTTAGATTTTCTATAATTTAAATCAAGTTAAAAAAAAAAAATGAAATTTAAAATAAACGTCATTTTTATGAATTGACTAATAAATAACAGACGTTGTATCAGAATAAGAATTAGAGGTCATCAGGAGGAACTGCTATGCTATCAGGTTTCGGCCCCTAACTCCTCTACCCAACATAGCAGCGGGGCCAAATACATGCTAATGATGTATTTCCTCTGAAATAACTATCTAGTATCTTATTCTAATGCAAAGTATATTATTTATTATCCATCCATAAAAATTTGCCACTTAAGAGTTTAAATTTATTCTTTATATTATTGTGTTGATTTATATATTTTACTATTTTCTGTTTGATGTTATTTTTATAGTAACCTAGTTTAAAATATGTATCTATTAAATTATTTAAATGATTTTGAAGAAAGCCAATATCATTACATATTGTTGCAATTTTTAAAATTTCATTATTTAAACTTACAATTTGTTAACCCAAGTACATTAAACTTGTATGGACGCAATGAAATGATGATTCTGAAGGAAATGTATTCTGAAGACATAATGATGGATCGCAAAAGGTTGTACAGGATTATACACACCCTGAAACGTCAGAACATGCGACACGGGAATCCACACTTTCCACACAATTCGATGAAACGCAAGCATCATAGATTGCCGGATCAGGTCAACGCCATCTTGCGCCGACGAGGGCGAATGTACACTACCCATGCCGGTATTAATGTCAGCGGACGTAACTACCTTATCTCCGGCCTTATCAAACGTTGATGACCCAGGTTGTCATGACCACGAATACGATAGCAGCAAACAAGGACAACTTTCCGGTCAACCCGAGGAACCCACGGACGATGACTAACACAAGAATATTGTCTACGGATGATATCTAAGGACGATGTCTACGGACGATTGTCTGTGTGTGGCATCGTCCACGGACGATGCCCAACAATCGAATCAGTATGAAAGTTAACAATTAAAACACATTTTTCAAATCTCTTTGTAATAAAAAAAGTAAACCCAAATTGTATGCTATGTTTGTTTAGCTTAAATTTGCCTACTTATATTTGCTCTTTTTGCAAATTTGCAGCTACAATTTTTAAATAAAATTTGCAGCTACAATTTTTAATGATACTTACCTTTTGACTTATTATTCTAGATGTATTAGAATAAAGCCTATTCTTCTCTGCTTGAATTTACTCGGTACAATTTATTCTAATATACTGTTACCATGGACAAGATCTTGAAGCCAAACATCTTGGAATTGCATCCTGATGACACGAATGCCGAGCGCACCTGGAGATATTAGTTCATACGTTTCAAGACATTCATTTCGTCCTTATAGTTACCGTCCGATAGTGACAAATTTCACATTTTAACGAACCTGGTTTCAGCGGAGGTTTACGACCTTTTTCGAGAAACGGAAACTTACGAAGACGCGTTATCGACGTTATCTACTACGTACGTCAAATCGAAAACGGATTTGTTTCTGCGACATCAATTGCGTAATCAGCGCCAATCGTCCAACCAAACAATCGATCAATTCATAAGGCATATCGAATCTCTGGGTCGTGAATGTCCATTCGAGGCTGTAACAGCTCAAAATCATCGAGATTTATTTTTACGCGACACGTTTGTCGCAGGAATCAACTCACCGATAATTCGGCAACGCCTGCTTGAAGCTGCGGTACACAATAAAGCCAAGGCGTACGAGCTTGCACGAACTTTGGAAGACGCGCATACTCAAGCAAGCCATTTCACAGAACTATCAAACTTAAATATGGGTTGTGAATCGATGACCATAAATGAACTACATGAAAATATACAAGAAGAACTTCCTTGTCAAATACAATGTAACTCGGTAGAACGTCGCAAATGCTACTTTTGTGGAGATACAATTCACAAACGAGATCGATGTCCTGCTAAGAATATCACTTGTCGTACTTGCGGGAAGTCTGGTTATTTCGCACGGGTGTGTAAATCCAAACGACAAATTTCAACAGGTGTCCATTCCGTGCTAGGTAGCACTTCTTTCTTTCAAGATTCTGCCGCGACGCTACCAACAATTCAAATTTGTATAAAAGGGGTTTCGTTAAATGCGTTGATTGATACAGGTAGTGCACTCAATTTGATAAGACCTGATATTTCCACTTTGTGCAAACTGACATCGAACCCCTCAACTATACGTGTGTCTATGGCTAACACCGCATTCTCGACTAAATTACGACAATTCGTGGTAGCGGATATATCAGCTGATGGCAGACCTTACAAGAATATAAAATTCCATATTTTGTCGTCTTTATGTTCGGATGTTATACTTGGCCGATCATTCCTTTCAAGACACACTTCGTTACTTATGAAATTCAACGGTTCCGAGCCTTGTTTTACAATTGGAGCTGCAGAAGCTTTGACAGTTGAATCTCCTCAGCTATTCAAATTTCTGGACGAATCCATCCATCCTATCGCAACAAAATCTCGTAGAAGAAATCCGTACGATGAAAAGTTTATTGACAGCCAAATCAAACAACTATTATCCGACGAAATTATCGAACCAAGTCAATCGCCCTGGCGCGCTCAAGTACTCATTGTCAATCAGAACCAAAAGAGACGGATGGTTGTTGACTATTCGGAAACTGTCAATAAATTTACTCAGCTCGACGCCTTCCCACTTCCACGAATTGATGATTTTATCAACAAATTAGCTCCATATTCCTTTTACAGTTGTCTCGATCTTAAATCAGCTTACCATCAGATTTTGCTGCGCAGTGACAAGCGTCATTGTACTGCTATCGAGGCGAAAGGCGAGACCATTCGGTCTCACAAACGCCGTTCCTGCTTTTCAACGAGTTATCAATGGGATAATTAATAGAGAGAAGTTGACAGACACCTACGCTTATCTGGATGATGTCGTGATCGGCGGAAGAAGTAAAGAGCAACATGACAGTAACCTGAAGCGTTTTCTAAACGTAGCCACAAAATACAATATAACCTTGAACAATTCAAAGTGTGTGTTCGCGTCTTCGTGTATACGAATACTTGGTTACCAAATTTCTAAAGGAAAAATGTCCCCTGACCCCAATCGAGTGATTTCAGTTACTTCCCTTGAGGAACCCAAGAACGCAGCATCCTTAAAGCGTATTGTTGGTTTGTTCGCCTACTACAGTTCCTGGATTAAAGATTTCTCAAAGTTGATTCATCCTCTAATAGATTCTCAGTCTTTCCCATTATCTTATTCTGCACTGAAAGCTTTCCATACTTTGAAGGAACGTATAGCTGAAGCCACTTTGTCAACCATCGACTTTGAATTGCCAATCACGATAGAGACAGAAGCAAGTGAACGATCGATTGGAGCTTGTTTATCTTAAAATAGTAAGCCTGTCGCCTTCTTTTCAAGATCCCTCGACAAAAACGCGAAACGATTCACCGCCATTGAAAAGGAAGCGCTGGCTATTGTTGAAGCGTTAAGATACTGGAGACACTATTTGTACATCCAACCATTCAAGATTATTACGGATCAGCGTTCTGTTTCATACATGTTCAGTGCTCATAACAACAAAATAAAGAACGACAAGATATTAAGATGGCGTTTGGAGTTGTCCCAATTTAAATTTGATATCCAGTACCGAGCTGGGAAGCTCAATCATGCCGCTGACGCTCTTTCTCGCGACGCGTTCTGCAACTCTGTCTCATTCACCAATCATGATCTTCAGCATCTTCGTAAAGTCCATAGTCAATTATGCCACCCGGGAATTACTCGCCTTTGGCATTTCGTGCAAAAACGGAACCTCCCATTTTCCCTCTCGGATGTTAGGAATATTTCAAGCGAGTGCAAAAGCTGCGCTATATTGAAACCAAGATTTTTTCGTCCACCTGAGGCTAAACTCATAAAATCAAGTATGTCATTTGAACGCTTGTCTATGGATTTTAAGGGCCCAATTCCTACAAAGAACAATAAAAGGTATTTGTTAACCGTCATTGACGAGTATAGCAGATTCCCCTTTGCCTTTCCGTGTTCTGATATGACTACACACACTGTCATAGACTGTTTAACCCATATCTTTTCAATTTTCGGTTCACCTGCTTCAATCCATTCTGATCAAGGTACGGCTTTTACCTCTAAGGAAATCCAGTCATTCCTCTCTCATCACGGGGTGGCGATTACTCATTCAAGTTCATACAACCCTGCTGACAATGGTCAAGTCGAGCGCCTTAATGGTGTACTATGGAAGGCAATATCATTGCGTTTACATGACCTCGGAAAGAAAACAGATGAGTGGCAAAGTGTATTACCACAATGTCTCAACGCTATTCGATCACTTCTGTGTACTGCCACGAACCACACACCACATGAACGACTCTTTACATTCAGCCGACGCTCTATAAATGGTCATGATCTTCCGTCTTGGTTATCAAACCCTGGCCCAGTCTTAATAAGACGCTTTAATAAAACGAACAAATACGAGAACCCTGTGGAAAAAGCTGAAATTGTGTACGCCAATCCCAATTTTGCTCTCGTGAAGTTACAAAACGGGAGGGAGATATATATATATATATATATATATATATATATATATATATATATATATATATATATATATATATATATATATTATCTCACCAATATTTCCAGCAGTTTGTCTTTGAGAAAATAAACAACAAAGTTATTTATTGAACGTTTCGGCTTTTTGCCTTTATCAACAGCGAAAAAAATGTGCACACGCGCAAACTCAAATATATATATATATATATATATATATATATATATATATATATATATATATATATATATATATATATATATCAACTCGACATTTATCCCCGTATCCCAGAGTCGACGAAAACCTCAATATCAACTCGTCCGATGGAGACATTCCCTTTGACCTTGAAACTTTGAATTTATACGATGGCGATAAAATGTGTGATCAGGCATCAATAAATGACCATTCAACAGTAAATAGCAATTCTCATTCACGTTCAGATAAGCGTTCTGATGAAATCACTGTCAACCCTGAAAACTTGGATGCAACGAAGTATATCGATGAGACGGTCAATCACAACGAGGAAAACGAACTATCCAGACAGGATGAATCATTTCTCTTAAATACTGATAATACGTGCCAGAGCAACTACCCTACGAGATACTTCAATCGTTCTGAAAATGGGGAACTACGACCTCAAAGAAATCGAAGAAGTCCTGCGTACTTAAATGATTATGTCGTGGGGAGAATGTAATGATCCTTACCTCATGACTTGTTATTCTAGATGTATTAGAATAAAGCCTATTCTTCTCTGCTTGAATTTACTCGGTACAAGAATGTAATTATTTTAGAATTGTTCCTTCGTCACTTAAAGTGCGTCGTACATATAGAGCCTTATTTCTACACGTACTAGCGTACTTTTTTGTAAAGATGTATGCTAAAACGTTTAAAATATGTTAAATTGTTTACTATTTGTTCAGAATTTGGTATAAAAATGAAAAAGGTTCAATTCAAATGTTTAAATATTTAATTTGGAATTTAGAATTTTGGAGAAGAATCAATGAATTCATCAGGATACAAAATTCCAAATTTCAAAAAATGGATCAATATCAATTATTTTTAATTTAATTTAAAATTCGAAAAAACTTCAATTAAGATTCTTTAATTTAAGATCAGCATTTTAATAATTTCACAAATTCTAAATTGATGAGATACAATAACTGAGTCTACATTTATTAAAAATAAAGATAAAAAAATATAAATAATTATCATACAAGATTTTATCTAATTTATATTAATTATTTTTTAATAATTAATATAAATTATGAAATATAATATAAATTAGTTGTTATCCATAAATACTGATTTATTTTATAGTTTGCTAGCTAATGTTATCAATAACATCAGCTAGCATAATAAAAAATACTTAAAAATGTAAAAAATTAATAAATCAGATAAGCGATTTGAGTATTATTACATAATTATTAATGGAAAAAATTCGTTTCCAAAAAAGTTTGTTATTTATGTTTTCTATTTATCTCAAAAAAAAAGTTTGAGATAAATAACATACAACCCTGAAGATGACGTGCAGTAGTGCCGTCGAAATATTAGATTATTCTAATCAAATAAATATTCCTGTTTCCTCGCCTCCTTATAATAATTATTAATGAATTTGTATTTTTTTGATTTTTATCCACACGAGAAAAAAAATTTCTCGTGCGGATAAAATGCCAAAGAAACAAACAAGTTGCCACATGAAAGTAATCTTATCGATATTATTATTAGTATTACAAGTTATAGCCAAATGGCTGTTTCAACTGATCACATAGGAAAATATGAAAAAAAAAGAAAAGAAAGAAAAGAAAGGAAAAGAAAAAATAAGTAAATAGCGGTTACATAATATTGTATACATCCTGAATGCCATGATCGTTAATCCACTGACGAAGTTGAACTTTAAATTGAGAGAAGTCCTTGGTACATGCTATTTCTCCTGGCAACGTGTTTCAGGCGTTTAATGCTCAATGTGAGAGTCTAGCCAAACTCACTTCTTTACCGTGGGGAAACTTAAATCGTTTCAACGGGTGGCCACAACGCTTCTGAGAACAAACTTTAACATAGCACGAGGGAAACCCATCTATCCCATTAACCAATCGCCATAATGCAACAAGGTCTAGATAATATAGCCTCTGACCCAAAGATGGTATCTTTAGAAATTCAAGCCGCTCACGATATGAATATGATCCATCCATACACATTCGAGAACCTCTACGAAGGATTGACTCTAGTCTATTGAACTCTTTCTTAGTGTATGGAAAAACTGCTTGCACGCAGTACTCTATATGCGGGCGAACAAGAGCGCAGTAAAGCCGTTTGAAGACGTATGGATTAATACGATTAAATGCATTTTTGACGCAGTACATAGCTCGCAAAGCCTTGCTATGGGCAAACTCTGTATTTGATCGGGATTTCAATGTCCTATGCACCATGACACCCAGATCCCTATACTCCATGACGACATTAAGAATTGAAGTTCCGAGGCGAAAACGACGGTCATCGCAACGCCTTCCTAATTTCATGTGGCCGCATTTGTCAACATTGATCTTCATACCAGTAGCCTCACTCCATTGGTATATTTCATTAAGGTCTTCCTGCAGGGAAATGCCAAGCGGATCAATATCATCTACAGACCATATTTTGAGGTCGTCAGCAAAAGCAAGACAGGGACTCTGAATCCGCAGCAACAAATCGTTAAGGAACACAATAAACAGCAGAGGTCCTAGTACGGTACCCTGCGGAACACCACAGTAAACGCGTCTGGGAGTGGAAAGATGGGTGACAACTCTCACCCTAAAGAATCGATTACGTAGGAAATCTGGAATCCACTTACACAACATCATAGGAATGCCGTAGTTAAATGGTAATGCTACCAAGCTCTCATGCGGCACCCGATCGAATGCTCTTGAAAAGTCAATGAATACCACATTGATTGATTGGCCGCGACTGACCGCCTCAACCCACATTTCGCGTGAAGTCAATAAGTTTGTTAAGCAGGAACGACCAGGGAGGAAACCGTGCTGAGAAGACGACATTATTCCGAGTTCCCTCAAGTGATGCCTGATCCGGGTGGCGATCAACTTTTCAAGCACTTTGCATAGAGAACTAGTCAGGCTGATTGGTCTATAGTCAGTACAAGCCGTTGCAATGGTTTTCTTTGGGATCGGAACTACGATGGCAGTTTTCCAGACATCAGGAACATAACCACTGGTCGAACTGTTCTCAAAAATAGCAAAAAGAGGAGCCAAATGCCTAGATAAATTCTTCAAGAGAAACGGAGAAATGTCATCAGGGCCGGTAGAGCTAAATGGGTCAAGCTGATCAAGCTGACTTGCAATCTCACCAATCGTTACTGGAAGAAAACGCGAAGATTGCCCTAATGCTACACCATGCGAAGTGATAGAAGCTCTATGTGAATTATTTGTCGATAGCGAAAAAGACATAGCAAGGCATTCCACAATACCACTCTGAGAAGTTATCATACATCCCTCCGCATTAAGGACATACTTGATTTCTGTGTTAAGGGTTCTGTTGCGACGAACATAAGCCCAGAATAGTTTTGGATTTCGTGTTACATTATTGGTGATAGACGATTCGAATGCACATCGTTTTGTTGCTTTAACTCTAGTACAAAGATTTCGAACATATTTATATCTGGCAGAGAAACTAGAGTCAGAACGCTGAAGCTTCTATAAATAATTTCTTGAACTTATTAGTTGTCTGACGTCAGAATCTATTCATGCAAGTGACTTAGCACCATAAGAGGATTCGCGCATAGGGGCAAGAATATCAGATAATTTATGTAGGTAATCAGTGATCATATTCAATGATAGCTTGTCTGGGTTCATGAAAGTACACGGGAATTGGTTGTAAACTCTCAAAACATCTCTTCTCACTTTCGACCAATGACGTTTGGAAGTTTTTGAGCTAGGTTGACAGAATCTGGAATAAGGGACAGCCGTCAAGGAGGAGAGCAAGCAGTGGTCACTACTTCCTAAAGGAGGTAGATGATCAACTTCGATTATGTCTCCTACATATCTGGAAAACACCAGATCAAGTACCGAATCCGATCTTGAAGTTAAGCAAGTTGGTTCTTGTACGTGTTGAATCAGCATGAGTTCCTCAGCTAGGAACTCAGATATTTCCCTTTCTGTAGAACTACCATCAGAAAAGGCATAGTCTGACCATCTAGATCGTGGAAGATTAAAATCACCCAAAAGAATAAAGTGAGGGGAGGAACATACCGATTGTAAAATAAGTTTTAGTTGATCAGTGTCTGCAATTACTGACGGAGATCGATACACAACGCAAAAATTCATACTGGTCGCTGAGTGATCGATACGGAAGCATAGTCTCAAACGACCCACAAGGGTCACAAATATTCAACACCTCAGATACGAGGAAATTTTCTCTGACATATGCGGCGACACCGCCACCTCGCCTACCTGATATCCTGTCGCTTCGTAGAAGGCAAAATCCAGGAATGTTCACAGTGGTATCGACAATATATTGATGCAACCAGGATTCAGCAACGCAGAAAATGTCATACGAATGAGAAAGCATGTGATACTTTAATTAAGTATAATTGAATTAAAATATATGCAAACTAAAATTTAAAAAATTTAATAATAAATAATTAAATAAAAAATAATTATCAACAATAAATAATTGTTATTAGATTTTCTATAATTTAAATCAAGTTAAAATAAAAAATTGAAATTTAAAAAGTCATTTTTATGAATTGACTAATAAATAACAGACGTTGTATCAGAATAAGAATTAGAGGTCATCAGGAGGAACTGCTATGCTATCAGGTTTCGGCCCCCAAACTCCTCTACCCAACATACCAGCGGGGCCAAATACATACTAATGATGTATTTCCTCTGATAAAAATATCTACTATCTTATTTTAATATAAAGTATATTATTTATTATCCATAAAAATTTGCCACTTAAGAGTTTAAATTTATTCTTTTATATTCTTTATATTCTTTAATTTATTCTTTAATCACTATAGGAGGTATGCGGCTGTAGTTTCTTTTTAATTACAAGATGATATTCTTAATCTATTAGATAAAAATAAAATCAAGAACGCCACTTTGATGTAAAAAATGTATCTAGTATCTTATTCTAATACAAAGTATATTATTTATTATCCATCCATAAAAATTTGCTACTTAAGAGTTTAAATTTATTCTTTATATTATTGTGTTGATTTATATATTTTACTATTTTCTGCTTGATGTTATTTTTATAGTAACCTAGTTTAAAACATGTATCTATTAAATTATTTAAATGATTTTGAAGAAAGCCAATATCATTACATATTGTTGCAATTCTTAAAATTTCATTATTTAATGTATTATATTTTATATTATATGGTATGCATGAATGCTCATGCAAAAATATGTTTCTTGTAAATTTAAATGTCATCTATACGATATAAATTAATAGTAGTTTTAGTTATAATATACTTTAATAATATATAAAATTATATAATAATATATAATAATATAATAATATACTTTCTAATAATATACTTTTATAATAATATACTTTCTAATACAAAGTATATTATTTATTATCCATCCATAAAAATTTGCCACTTAAGAGTTTAAATTTATTCTTTATATTATTGTGTTGATTTATATATTTTACTATTTTCTGCTTGATGTTATTTTTATAGTAACCTAGTTTAAAATATGTATCTATTAAATTATTTTAATGATTTTTAAGAAAGCCAATATCATTACATATTGTTGCAATTCTTAAAATTTCATTATTTATTTTATTATATTTTATATTATATAGTATGCATGAATGCTCATGCAAAAATATGTTTCTTGTAAATTTAAATATGTCATCTTTACGATATAAATTAAAAGTAGTTTTAGTTAATGTTAATTTAATGTTCATATCTAGATATGATCATTATCTAGTTATCTTTATATCTTTATCAGTTTATAACTAATTAGGATTGAATACCTGTATGTACCCCAGAATAATTCATCATCCAGTATATTGTGCTGACTTTTTAAATACGATAAGGCAGATGGAAGTTTTACCGGCCGTGTTATTGTATTTTTATCAAACGGCCATTGACTAAAATATACTCTGTAAAATGCAATTAAAATCAATGTCAACAGCAGAATTCGTTGCAAAAATGTACGAAAGTTGAAAAATTTGTCTCGAGATTCATTAAGATTTTCTGTAAAGTGTGATGTGGACTGTATATGCTGTGTCTTTAGTTTTCGCTTTCTAACACGGTCAGATTCGTTAGCCATCAAAATAAGCAACACTTAATATCTAAATATGCAATAATTATTATTTCACAATAGCAAATTTAATCGAATCGAATGCGCTAGAAAATTTTCCGATTGTAATATTTAGACATCGTTATATTTTGCACGTTAATTCAGAAATAGTTAACATTGAATAGCGTTAAGCAGAATGTAAGACGAAGTTCTAATAAATAATACTCATAAAAAATAGTCGGTATAATTTTAAAATGATATAAATTATATATATATCAAATTTTAATGATACAAAATTTTGCACTCTCGCCAATATGTGTTGGCGAGAGTACAAATCAACATATTTTCGGTATTTTCGGGTTTCTGCATCATTTGCGACAATTCCAGCGCCATGAACAGCCAAGTGTTGGTTGCTTTGAGCCAAGGTATTTTGATACGCAGAGTTCAAGGAGATGCACAAACCGTTTTTCAGAACGACGAGGGCACCGCCATCTAGTCGATTGCTGTCGGTCCTCGAAAGACCCATGGGTTAAACAAGGGATGGAGAATCTGCAGCTATTAAAGTTATCCGAATGATACCGTTGACCTCTGCGCGAAGGGCATGTCGGCTTAGAGAATACCGGCAATCTAGACCGTGAGTACCTGCGCTATTGCAAACTACCATACACCTACACCAAAATGGCCGGCAGAAGTGGACACCGAGTCTCATAGCAACCACTGCGGTAATAGAAAAGTCGTCTAATCTCGTTATCACTGCGGATATGATCAATGCCCTAAGAAAATCGCAAGAAAGCTTTGTAGCAACGAACAACAACCGAGCCTTCGACTTCACATACGATACCCCATACAACAACGACCGAAAACATGTTAGATGTACTGGTCAGGATCACTTTTTTAAAATTTTAATTCAAGTGAAAGATCAAGCCCATATAAGGACAACCTTTCCGATACGGCAGCTGTGAAAAGTTGGCTATTACAATCTGAACCGGTGATCAGATCCGGACCGAGTATTCCTTTTAACAGATAGTTCATGGATGTGACGGAAGCACATTAGGATGAAATCGTGACGTCCTGCACTCTTGTGAAACCAAGGCCGCTACGTCGATCAGGAGCGTTGCCTGGCGACATGCTTCTTCGCCCAGAATCAGGTTCAGAGTCGAGGACAAAAGCCTCTTCATCTTGTCGTCATAAGATGAGATTCGCGGGCTACGAAAACACGGGGTAGTTCGTTGCAGGTATTTAATATTAGGAAGGGTTACTGACATAGAGTTTAAGTTACCCCTGATGGAACAATCAATCAAAATACCAAATGTTTGCAGCGAAGGTGCAGTGAGTGGCTATAGGGTTAATTGCCAAACAGAAATGTATTGGGTCAAGCGGATAGCCATCTTGAACGGCCTCAACTGAGTCCACGATATTGTTTCCAGAAAATAGTTGATCAGGGTTACTGTAGCATGCGGAAACAAACGGAAACAACATCGGGATTTTCTCTTAAACGCTCTCGAGCATTACATAATGACTGAGAATATTGAACGCGTTGGCGAAATCCAGCTTGATGAACACATTATTGACACACAATTTGTGCTGCACAAAATGTATCCCTGCGTGAGCGGCAGCTCTGTTCCGTTTGGCACACCGACGCCCAGAATCGGGGAGAAGTCGTTGACGAAGAGATCACACGCACGTCGGTTAGCGATTTTAGCGGTGAGACTACCTAGTGAGCAACCGATGACTATAGGACGTAATCCGCCACATTTCTTACTTAAGGCTAGTAGTCAACCACCGAAAATTATTGGACGAATGCATTGGGAACATTACCGTCGCGTAATAGCAGTCAGAAATAATATTATGCATCCATCAACGATACACCGTCCATGCCGCCGCTAAAAGACACGAAGTCCTTTAAATAGTCAGGGCTTAGGCCGTCTGTTTCTCCGGCCAAAGTATTTAGAAAAAGAGAGGATGGCATGTAGGACCGACTCGCAAGAGACGACAATTTTGGAGTTATTAGCATTGTTTGCTCAATAATACGAGTGGGACATTTTCGCTGGCTGCAGATCTTTCAGTTGTCTTAAAGTGGCATTATTAGGTTGAACGCACTGTTCGTCGCTACACCAAAGCCGAACAGCACCCCGAACATCACCGTTCTCGATCTTTTCTGAGACACTTCGACAAAACGAATTGACAAGGCAACTGTCTGTTGGATTGTTCGGAAGAATCCTTGGCTTTCGAAATTTTATCACTTACGTGTATGGAGATTTGAGGGAAACGTTTGGATGAAGCAAGGAAGTCTCTTTGATTCTTTTAATCAGCGAGCTGCGTCCTAATAAGTTTTTATCCGTCGAATCGTTTAGCATACGCAACATCGATTTAGCGAAAGTCAGCAACGCAAACCAGGCATCTTCCAACGACGGACCTGAGACAACAGTCAATAACAGACGAATAATATAGCTAGCCACCGAAGACGTACCAGCGCGTAGGTCTTCGTTGCGAATATTGATTTTGATATTATTAATATTAATTAACAAAATATTAATTTTGTTAATAATAAAATAATTATTTAATTAATAATTATTCAATTAAAAAAGTATAGTCAGAAATTATATTCTTCTAGGGATCTGCCGCCGATCGTCTCCCCGATGCATGTCCTGTTACCCCTCTGAATGGCTGCGCTGATCCTCTGTAGCAGGAATCTCCCCGAGCGTAGGTCACTGATCGATCGCTGGATTTACCTTCCGAGTGATATCAAGAATACTAAGTGCGATCAGGGATTCGACAGCTATAGGTACTGTCGTGATAAACAAAACCTTTTGTTTATATTATTTAACTTGTCTGTTATGATTTTGTAGATTAACTCGGATAAAGCCTTAATACTTTTCTTTGGTACAATTTATTCCAGTTTATTGTTGATGGAAAAACTCTTCATACCTGGCACATTGATTCTGAAACGGATAGCATCAATGCTGAGCATATATGGCGACACTGGCTTCAGAGATTCGGCACATTCATTGACTGTCTCGATTCACCGTCTCAGCTGCAAATTTTCAATATTCTTATCAATCACGTTTAACTGAAGTTTTTGACTTATTTCGTGAAGCCACAACATACAATGACGCTATTGAACTTCTGAATGTAGCATTTGTGAAATCAAAATTCGATTTTTTTTGAGACATCAACTGCAAAATGTTCATCAATCAACCGATCAGACAATTGATCAATACATCCGACTTAGAATCATTGGGTCGAGATTGACCATTTGAGGCTGTCAGTGCATTTGATCATCGTAATCTATTTTTGCGAGACACGTTCATTGTTGGAATTCATTCTGCTATAATACGACAACGACTGTTAAAAGCGTCTATTATTGATATACACATGCATATGATTTAGCCCGGACCCTGGATAATGCTCAAAACCAAGCAAATCATTTTAAACAGTCACAGACAGAACAACACGATCATCCCGAATCGATCGTTATTAATGAAACTTGTAATGCAGATAATAATACATCTTCTGAAGATACAACATGTAATGTATTGACAAAACGACGTTGCTATTTTTGTGGTGGTAAGGAACATCGTCGTGATCATTGTTCAGCTAGAAGGGACATCTGTCGAGAATGTGGTAAAATGGGACACTTCGCTCAAGTGTGCAAATCGCGAAGAAAATCCTTTCCTGCGTACATTCGGTTCTTGGAGGTACATTGGTGTCTTTTATCGACGTCTCAACCAAAACTCCAATAACCAATGCAGTCGTAAATGGTCACTCATTGAAAGCTCTTATTAATACAGGGAGTGCGTTAAATTTTATCGGTCCTGAGGACCTAGCGAGGTGTAAACTGATACCTCAGCCAACTAGTATAAAAGTGTCAATGGCGAATACCTAGTTTTCAACTAAAGTGAGCCGTTTCGTCATCGTGTCTATCCGTATAGATTCAGATCACTATGATAATGTCAAACAGGCAATAGTCAATTATGTGCAGGGAAAACATGCGGCATGGAATATGCCTTACGGCACATTCATAAATAAATAAATAAAGACTTTATTAAATACACCAAAATATAGCATGCAAGAATAAAAAAGGTAGGTCATAACCAACTCAGAAAAAATGACAGAATTTTCCTTCGTTTTTTTCATCTTCCCTTTCTCTTTCATGGCCTCAGGTCCAATGGGATATGAGCCCCCAACCGATCCAACACGCCGCCTTCCGACTGAACCACCCGGGGTCTTTCACCCCCCGAAGAATCCAATCGGCGCGGACTATGCTTGGTAAACGAGAGACGAGGAGCTTAAGAAACCTTAGCCTTTGCTCTGGGGGACGTCCTCTTGAGAAGAAGACTAGTCCCGAGATAGCCCAGGTACCCCAAAGGCGCACCTGGGTTTTCCCTTTCAATGACAGATGCTGGGCTCGTTTCAGGGCCAACCTAGCTTTCTTCAGGATACGTTTAAGTCTATCCAGGTAGGCTTTCGCCGACCAGTTCACCGTAACGGTGAACCCCAGGTATTTTACTCGACTTGAGAAGGTGGGGAGGGGTTCAGAGGCAAATATGGAGGAGAGTGCTGAGAGTGCTAATCTCTTAAGTTTTTTCTTTGTTGCAGTGGTGCCATGAAAGACAACCGCCTGCGATTTGGCAGAGTTTAAAATAAGATTGGATACGGGTAACTGATCTTTTAATCTTAAAAAGAAGCGGCTGATGTCAGAAACTACGTCTTTGCAACTGTCTCCAGAGAGCAGGGCTGTGGTGGCATCAGCATACACCACAAGACGTTGTTCGCGTTCAAATATTTTGAATAGATTAATGGAGGTAGCAAGATATAAGATAGGAGAAAGAGGTGAACCTTGAGGCACACCCGTAATAGGGTAGAACTGACGCGCATCAGGGTCGTCTTCATAATAAAACTGCTTGGTGTACAGCAGGATCTCCACCCTGTTCACAATTCTCGCAGGCAACCCGAGGGACCTGAGAGAAGAGATCACAAAAGGAATAGAGATGCGGTTAAATGCAGCAGAGAAGTCAAGGAAAAAAGCCACAACTAGGCGATGGCTATTCTCCCGACAAAACTGCTCCACCTCACCTACTGCTGAATGGACCAAGCGACCTTTGACGAACCCATGACAACCTGGAGGGATCAAATTACGCCTACTCAGATGGTCGCGGATTTTACGCGCAAGCGCTTTTTCGTAAATTGACACGAGGGAATTTTGAATCAAAATGGGTCGCAGGTCTTTAGGACATGCCTGCTACATCGGATGGGGAGGCTAAAAGCATTGTTACGGCCACTTCTCTTCTCTGATCAGCTGTCAAAAGCTGACAGACCCGAGAAGAAAGTGGAACGACGGATTTGGAGGTGGCCGGGAGTGGACCCAGGAGTTACGAATATCCGTAACAGATAGACCCCTACTCCTGAAGTTACACCAAAGCTGGATTGGTTGAGGTGATTGAGTAACTCCATAGTTGTGTTGGGCTAGTGACTCCTCCAAAACGTTTTCAAGGCCTACATTCCCTATCCAACTCAATGCTCTATCCTTCCAGCAAACAAACTTCTCCTTCTTGAAAATCTTCCAAAAGGAAGACTGAGAAGGATTAAGGCGAGCGATACTCGTCCTATCCTTACTCAGCTGGAACCTGTATCTAGTGATCCAGTATTCATTCGAGAGGGCTTGTTTGGCGGAAGCAGAGAGATTAGGGAGGTTCAATAATTTTGCTAGGACCTTGAGTTTCGTCAGAGTGGGATTGTATATACGACCTTTATAGGTAGTAGATAGAATCGCGGTAGCTTGCGAAAAGAGGTAGGTATTAAATTCGGTCAGACTCACATTTCCTATTCGGGGAAAGAGTTGGATAGCCGCCTGAAAGAAGGCCACTCTGATAGGATCAAAGTGAAACCTTCTGCGAAGCAACATATCTTCCTCAATTCTCCAAAGAATTAGGTCATGAGAGGTGGACAATTGCTGGCGCGACTGCTCCGTGCAGAGAGGTTTTAACAGCCACCTCGAGTGAAGCAGTAAAATGTCGAGGATAGAATTTGTTGATGTGCAATGAAATGTAGGGGACGGGGGTTTGTGAATAAGATAACCGTTACTAGCTCTGCGAAGCGCTGCATTGATCCAACGACCAGTTCTGTCGTTGAAATCCCGAAGTATCATGTCATAACTGCTGTCAATAATACTATCCAGGAGGTCACGGTTCTTGTGAATTTCCCCTGAATGGATGTAGACATTGGCTAGACTGAGGCGTTTACCGTTCTTACTGAGTGAAACTACTAAATAAGACATGGCTGGACATGAGTAGTTTAATAGGAGGGAGGACCTTAAGGAGCACTTAACTAAGGTCAAGAGTCTTTAAGATGAAGAGGAATGAGGTGGGGTTATGTACGGCGTATAGTGGGAGCATATATGTTTTGGGATAAATCGAGTAATGTCGAGGGGAAGACGGATAGACCGCGTCTCCTGAAGGACTATAACATCTGCATCTCTACCAGATAAAAGTCTAAGGGCAGAAGCACCTCCCGAATTCCACTGAAGGACATTCAGTGAAAAAGGCTCACGAGTACTCTGCATTGTGATGGATTAGTTGGATGGGGGATTGCCTACCTAGACAGAGCTAAGTGCAGGAAGGTTACCCTTCCTGCCACTAGCCCCACCCGGGTTCGGTACTTGCCCCTGGGCAGCGTCTTCATTTCCCTTATGCTGTTTGCCACTCAGCATTTTACCGATCTTGAGCGGGGGAACAGTATGGGCCGAAGCCCCCTCTTCTTCGATACCGGAAGAACTGCCGAAACAGGTAGCGTAGGATGAGTGTTCACTACACCTAAAGCCATGAGAATTAGATTTTCAAGTTTGCGATGGGAAACTTCTAATTTAACATCCATCGTACGTAATATCTCAGAGTCATCCATTCGCGGGGCGGCCACTTGCGAATAAGTAGAAGGTTTGACCGGTTTGATGAACATACTTCTATATTCTTTGAACATACTGCATCTCCTACCCCAGGCAGGATGGCCCCCCCACAGTTCGAGCAGGATAGGGGTGCAACACAACGGTCGTTCGATAGTAGAGTCTGACAGGAAGTTGAACTGCAAACCCCGCATGTTGGGGTCCCACTGCAGCTGGAGGCCCAGTGCCCCCATTTGTGACACCTGCTGCAGTGGGGGTAAGTAAGCTCATCTTTTTCTGTAATGAAAAAACGGATATTAAAACCCATGAAGGGGTTCGATGAAGATTTAGCCAAGGCTTCTGCAGTATCTACCGGAGCTGAGCAAAAGCCAACCGGGATAGGGTTGCCATCCCTACCCTGGATTGACCTAAAATTCGTAATTTTGAATGTAGACATTAATGATTTCATATCTTCATCATCCATACTACAAGGAAGATTCGTCACCTTTAGCGAGGCAAGGATGGGCCTAAAGGTGAGTTCACCATAAACTGTTAGGTTGGAGGAAAAGTATTCAGAGTAATTTTTAGCCAGGTCTGCTGTGACGAACGAAACTTTCACCTCTGAAGGGTGAAGTTTCACCGTGTTGAACAAAATTCTGTTTTTATACTGCTGGGCAAATGAACGTAAAAATACATTGTAAAGTTCATGTCTTTCGATTGGTCGTATAACTCTGATTAAAACCAAATTCTTTAATTTAGGAATGGGGGAAGCACCTCCCCATCACCTGATACCATAGAAAAATTACTAACCTTCTTACTTGGATCTGTAGTTAGATTTACCTTTAATTTGTCTTTTTTTGTAGGATTATCGTTGATTTTTGAATGATTTTTGCTGCTATCGTTTGATAGCTCCGAAATTACTTGTACACTACACATTTTTTGCATTACTTTTCTGGACACATTCATAACACATTGTCTCAATCCGAAAATGCACGTCGTTTATTTATAGATGCTGACAATGCATTTAACCGCCTGAATCGTAAAGTTGCAATTAATAACATGAAAAAAATCTGCCCTGCGCTGTTTCCAATACTTAACATACATAACACGTATGCAATGGATCCAACTTTGATAATTGACGAAGATTAATAATGTCAAGATAAGGATTTACGCAATGTGACCCGTTGTCTATGGTTACTTACGCTGCGGCATCACTCCCACTAATGCAATGCATCAGACAAAGTTTTCCTTCGGTAGAGCAAAAAGGTATGCCGATGATGTTTTGTGCGTTGGAACTGCATAAGACCTGGTTGAGATTCTCGATCTGGTGCAGAAAGTTGGACCAGCTTTTGGCTTTTAAGTAAACGAAAGGAAGTGTAAGCTACTTAGTAAGGGTGACGATACAAGAACAGCTGAAATATTCTCTTCTCGGTCTGTACAGATAACAAAGAATTGTGCTGAAGTCTTAGGAAATCCGATCGGAACAGAAGCATTTGTAGAGTCTTTGATTATGAAAAAGGTCAATGAATGGATTCAATTGGTCGAAAAACTATCAGAGGTTGGAAAATCGAATCCGCATGCTGCCGATTGTGCGTACATAGGCAGCATGCGGATTCAACTGTCAACACATCTGTCAATACAAATGGAGATATATTCTGAGAACGTGTCATTATGATTGTTAGTGGTTATTTGATCTAGAATAATGCGTATAAGAGAGGTTTTTGTCTCAAATTACAGGACAAGATGAAGTGACAGATATAATACGTCAAATATCGGCACTGCCAACTTCATATGGCGGTTTGGGTATAGTAGTTCCATCATCGCTATGCGAAACAGAGTGGAAATCAACCAACATAATGTGCACACCATCGGAAGGGGAATGACTGGTATATAGTTGAAACAAGCACAAAGAGAAATATTGCGGCGTTCTAAAGTAGATAAGGAATTAAAGAGACACAATAAATTTGTAAATGTCCTAAGCGAATGTGGTGATATAGAGAAACAAGCATTGCTACATGCCCGGTGTGAGGGTGCGTCAACATGGTTATTGGCGAAGTTACACGAGGATAGCGTTTATCGACTTACTAAATATGAATTTTTAGATAGAATATGTACACGGTATTCATGGCCGTTAATTAACGCACCGTCTGAATGTCTATACGGTGAGTACAACAGTGAACCACGTACTCTCGTGCCCTATTAGTGGGAAAACAATCGTACGACACAATGTTATTAGAGACGTCTTTGGAAAATTGATTATGGCTGTAACTGGAAGAGTGGGATGGGAGTCTGTGCTTTCAGTCGTAAACGATTCGCACCATTTCGAGCATACAACGATGACAACAAAACAAGGCGCTCGCTTAGACTTGGTATGTTCAGGTCTTTACGGAAGTGCGATGGAGCGGACGTATTTTGACGTCGCTATTTACAATCCTTTGGCCTCATCGTGCATCTCTCGCGAGCCCAAGAATATTGTCGAGTACCATGAAAATAGGAAGAGATCAACATATTTGAAACGAGTTAACACAATCGAGAACGCTATATTCGTACCACTTATTTTCTCCAAATAGGGTGGAATTGAAAAAGAAGCTTAATCAATTATAAAACATATAGTACTCCGAGAAGCTTCAAAGGTTCGTATTTACCCTGATGATTGTAGTGTTTTAGCTTTTGCCGATGATGTAAAAGTACAGAGATTGATTAAAACCAACAAGGATCGAAATGACTTTCAAAATATCCTAAACATTGTTTATCGATGGCCCTTAAACACTGGAATTGTATTGAATATTAAAAAGTGTGCACATATGAGATTAGGTCATAGCAATGTGAGTCAAGAATATTTTATTGGTGATGAGTTTGTTGTTTCCACGCAGTCCATTCTGGATCTTGGTATAATTGTTCAAAACAATCTGAAAACACGTACTAACACTGATAGGATTTGTAACGCAGCAAGAAGAATGACCTATATTGTCAAAAATTGCTTTAAAGATTTATCTCCCGTTTGTGTTGTGCGTTTATATAATGCTCTTATAAGACCGATATTAGAATATGTGTCGCTAGTAGTCTTTCCGTGTACGCGTACAGAACTTGATCAATTAGAGCGCATACTTCGACGGTTTACGAAATTATGTCCTCAGATACGATATCTTCCCTATGAAGCACGAATAAAAAGTTTGAATATGCCGACAGTGCGTGAAAGGTGTCTTCTTTTCGACCTTCTAGCTATGTATCGACTAGTTAATAAAGATGAAAATTTTCAAGCAAATAGAGTTGAACTCAATGAACGGGATGGACGTAGAGAGCACTCGAAAGTACTAGTAGTACATGAGCACGGAAAATACCCTCGTCATTTCCGACTGTCTCATCGAGCGGTGAATATTTGGAATCGTCTTCCAGTTGATGTCGTTGCGGTGTGTAATGATACTTACCTTTTGACTTGTTATTATAGATGTATTAGAATAAAGCCTATTCTTCTCTGCTTGAATTTACTCGGTACAATTTATTCTAATACACTGTTACCATGGACAAGATCTTGAAGCCAAACATCTTGGAATTGCATCCTGATGACACGAATGCCGAGCGCACCTGGAGACATTGGCTCATACGTTTCAAGACATTCATTTCGTCCTTGGAGTCACCGTCCGATAGTGACAAATTTCACATTTTAACGAACCTGGTTTCAGCGGAGATTTACGGCCTTTTTCGAGAAACGGAAACCTACGAAGACGCGTTATCGACGTTATCTACTACGTACGTCAAATCGAAAACGGATTTGTTTCTGCGACATCAATTGCGTAATCAGCGCCAATCGTCCAACCAAACAATCGATCAATTTATAAGGCATATCGAATCTCTGGGTCGTGAATGTCCATTCGAGGCTGTAACAGCTCAAAATCATCGAGATTTATTTTTACGCGACACGTTGGTCGCAGGAATCAACTCACCGATAATTCGGCAACGCCTGCTTGAAGCTGCGGTACACAATAAAGCCAAGGCGTACGAGCTTGCACGAACTTTGGAAGACGCGCATACTCAAGCAAGCCATTTCACAGAACTATCAAACTTAAATATGGGTTGTGAATCGATGACCATAAATGAACTACATGAAAATATACAAGAAGAACTTCCTTGTCAAATACAATGTAACTCGGTAGAACGTCGCAAATGCTACTTTTGTGGAGATACAATTCACAAACGAGATCGATGTCCTGCTAAGAATATCACTTGTCGTACTTGCGGGAAGTCTGGTTATTTCGCACGGGTGTGTAAATCCAAACGACAAATTTCAACAGGTGTCCATTCCGTGCTAGGTAGTACTTCTTTCTTTCAAGATTCTGCCGCGACGCTACTAACAATTCAAATTTGTATAAAAGGGGTTTCGTTAAATGCGTTGATTGATACAGGTAGTGCACTCAATTTGATAAGACCTGATATTTCCACTTTGTGCAAACTGACATCGAACCCCTCAACTATACGTGTGTCTATGGCGAACACCGCATTCTCGACTAAATTACGACAATTCGTGGTAGCGGATATATCAGCTGATGGCAGACCTTACAAGAATATAAAATTCCATATTTTGTCGTCTTTATGTTCGGATGTTATACTTGGCCGATCATTCCTTTCAAGACACACTTCGTTACTTATGAAATTCAACGGTTCCGAGCCTTGTTTTACAATTGGAGCTGCAGAAGCTTTGACAGTTGAATCTCCTCAGCTATTCAAATTTCTGGACGAATCCATCCATCCTATCGCAACAAAATCTCGTAGAAGAAATCCGTACGATGAAAAGTTTATTGACAGCCAAATCAAACAACTATTATCCGACGAAATTATCGAACCAAGTCAATCGCCCTGGCGCGCTCAAGTACTCATTGTCAATCAGAACCAAAAGAAACGGATGGTTGTTGACTATTCGGAAACTGTCAATAAATTTACTCAGCTCGACGCCTTCCCACTTCCACGAATTGATGATTTTATCAACAAATTAGCTCCATATTCCTTTTACAGTTGTCTCGATCTTAAATCAGCTTACCATCAGATTTTGCTGCGCAGTGACGAGCGTCATTATACTGCTTTCGAGGCGAATGGATCCTTATATCACTTCAATCGTCTACCATTCGGTCTCACAAACGCCGTTCCTGCTTTTCAACGAGTTATCAATGGGATAATTAATAGTGAGAAGTTGACAGACACCTACGCTTATCTGGATGATGTCGTGATCGGCGGAAGAAGTAAAGAGCAACATGACAGTAACCTGAAGCGTTTTCTAAACGTAGCCACAAAATACAATATAACCTTGAACAATTCAAAGTGTATGTTCGCGTCTTCGTGTATACGAATACTTGGTTACCAAATTTCTAAAGGAAAAATGTCCCCTGACCCCAATCGAGTAATTTCAGTTACTTCCCTTGAGGAACCCAAGAACGCAGCATCCTTAAAGCGTATTGTTGGTTTGTTCGCCTACTACAGTTCCTGGATTAAAGATTTCTCAAAGTTGATTCGTCCTCTAATTGATTCTCAGTCCATCCCATTATCTCATTCTGCACTAAAAAAATATTTACAGCTTAAACACACAATGTATTAGAATAAATTGTACCGAGTAAATTCAAGCAGAGAAGAATAGGCTTGAATTTACTCGGTACACGGTGCATACAATCAATGAATTTAAATCCAATATAAAGAACTGGATTCGAAATGAGAACGAGTGGTGGTTGCTGCAGTACCCATGGTTCTGATATATATACTGAACGATTTTTTTGATTTTTTAGTGTGCACATATGAGATTAGGTCATATCAATGTGAGTCAAGAATATTTTCTTGGCCACGAGTTTGTTGTTATCACGCAGGCTATAATGGATCTTAATGTGATTGTTCAAAACAATCTAAAAACAAGTGCTAACAATGATAAAATTTGCAACGCAGCAAGAAGAATGATCTATATTGTCAAAAATTGCTTTAAAGACACATATCCTGTTAGTGCTGTGCGTTTATATATTGCTCTTATAAGACCGATAATAGAATATGTGTCACCAGCAGTCTTTCCGTGTACGCGTTCAGATTTGAATCAATTAGAGCTCATAATTCGACAGTTAACGAAATTATGTCCTCAGGTACGATATCTTAATATTAATTTATTTAAAATGGGAAATGCGTGCCAGCTGCACGCTTGCAAGTTCATTAACTAACAAAAACAACAAAAGTCATACAGATAAATTAGTAAAAAAGTAATATATATAATTCAGCAGTTCAAATTTCAATAATTATTATTGATCTATTGTTAATACAGTTCATTAGAAACAGTGATGGTTCTACTGCAAACTTCGCAAAACAAGCCGCGTTTTCTCGTTGCACTACTGCGCTAATTCGCTGAATAAAGAAACTCATTGCCCATTTATCACCAGTCGACCGAATTAATTTTTCCCCAGAAGCTGCAAAAAGCCGATGCGCTGGTGGCTACTGCTCCCAGGATTTCGATGGCGATCGGAACAAACTTGTACTGGCGCTCATCTAAGCCGCTATATTTGGTACGCTTCACAAGTTCGGCATGATCAGCAGCAGAACTTGCAGAATGTATTGCGAGCGCTATATGACTAGCTGCGAGAGTGCTTGGGCATGTAAAGTCCCAAACAACCACTCGCCCACTCCCACGACAGTAATGAAGCTCTGTCGGCCCCTTGCCGTCGTCTCTAGTCGAACCGACAGGTTCCGGACTATAAATTTTAGTTCATTGAGTTTGCAGGTCGATGTCGAGCAGAACGAGGACCGCGAATACACATCGAAATTGAACGAGCCAACTGAATTCCAATCTTTGACCGTAGTTTTGTCAATTCTTCTGAGTAGGAATGATTGTTTTTTATTGCCATCTTCTGTGCAATTCTCTGAATTAATTGTGCAGATGATTTTACTGCTCCACCGAAACATGATAACACGATAGGTGCGAAATTCGTCCTCTCTATGGCAGTTACTCTCTCTTGATACTTAGCGAATTTACGTGTTTCGTGATATGTAAAAGCAGCCCCAGCGGATTTCGAAAGGTTGGACGGAGCGAAAACGTTAAAAACGCAAGTATCAAATAAAGTTCGCTCCGAACGACTTCCATAAAAACCACAGCAGGCGATATCCAAACGTGCATCATGAGCGCGAGATGTAGATATGCGCTCGAAATGAATACTAGAATTTACTGGCAGTAGTGTTGGCTCTTTTTGCACATTATCACATTTTTCTGTCAAGGTTTTAGAAAATATATCACGAATTGAATCATGTCTTATCGATGGATGACCTCCAGTGGGACAGGTAAGTGAGTGAGCCAGAGAATTATGTTCACCGCAGGGGCAATGAGAGGGCGCGTCTAGTGGTAGTCTATGATATCGAGCTGCAAGTGCGTCACGAAATTCTACATTGCTAACTCGAGTCCAACGATCACTCGTAGGATATGTGGAGAGCCATGACGAGGCACCTTTGACTTGTAGATGTTCCATAATACGTAACAAATTGTCACCAACATTAGCTACTCGATCTCTAAGCAATGACTTTTGAAGATCAATCTTTGAAGTGCCTATAAGGGCAATGCGTTTGGATTGTTCAGTCCTTAATTCCACACCGTATGAGCCATTTAAATAAGGAGTGCATATATCTTTTGAGCTTTTAAACTCTTCTATCGCAGTAAAACGTGGGTCAGCAATACCTAGACCACCTAGTCTTATCGGAAGGGTAAATAACGGCCATAAATAATCGTCGTCAGGCAATTTCAAATTAAAAAGCTTATCAAAACGCTTCTGAATGGTGTCATAGAGATCATCGAAACTACCAATTGAACAGTTTGTGGTTCTTTGCAAGTGAATCCATTTATGCTGAAGCGATCTGGTCATACTAGTATAGCTTATCTGCAAATCAAGAATTCCCACGTCAGCAATACGATTTACTAATGAGCAATAATTAGAGATCTTTTGTTCCGTAGTTTTATTTATATAATCATCTGTTCCAATAGGAGCACCGAGTACTAATGTGCCATCGACAACAATGTCGATTCCCGTTTCATTAAAAAGTTTGCGGGTACTATCTGCATTTTCGGGACTAGTTAGTAGAACGCATTTGTTGCTGTTGACATGAAATCCGAAAGCACGGCCGTAGTCACACAATAATTTGAAAGCCTTGTAAATTTGCACAGGTTCGCCGATTAAATTGCCATCATCCGCGTACCAGAATTGGTTGATGTTAGGAAACTCCTCAGTAATGTTCAACAATAATGGCAGGGTTGCTACGGCATAAGCTGGCATAGCAAGTACGTCACCTTGCGTAAATCCCTCTTGGGATTTGATGAAACTATCACCAGTTGAAAAATTTGAAGGGTTATCGTAAAAATTGTGTAGTATAGTAGACATAGAGGGACAAATGCGTGATATATTAGCGAGAGCTGCCTTTCGATTTATTCTGTTAAATGCATTATCAGCATCAACAGTGAGAAGAACTGCATCGGGATCTTTTAACAGGCATTCGCGAACTGCGTGCGTGACGCACTCCACTCCAGCTCGTTGACCGGCGCACATTTGCAACCGTCCGCACACTTCTTGAATATCATTGGAAATTATAGAAAGAATGGCTTTCGACATTATTCTCCTACTAACGTCGCCAATACCAATAGGCCTTATTCCCGATTTTTTGGATAAGGCTATTAATCTGCTTGAAGCCAATACATTTATAACATTAGTAGGCATAAGCTCAGTAGCTAAAGATTTTGCGAACGTTGACAAAACTTTAGTCAATTCAGCAGATTCGTGACCAAACTTAGTTAACATCTGTAGCCATGACTGTGCATCGATGCCGGAGGGACCTGCTCCACCTTTAACACGTTTAGCCATACGAATTATCAATTCACTATCGATTGAATCAAAAATCACAGGGTCAAAATTTGGAACTGTGATTGGGAAAGACCAGTTAACAGCATGAGGAACTAATGGGCTCGGTACAGGGTGCTTGTCGAGTAATAATTCCCGAACAGTTTTAGAACCAATCACATCCTCTGGTTTCAAAGGAACGCCATCATAAGAATCGTTGTCTAGAAGATGCATTGCTGTGTTCAGTCTAGAGCTTTCAACCAATGAGACGAATTTTTTGCGCCAATCTCTTGACTTCGAAGGTTGAATTTTTAAGGCTTTCATATTTTGAAGGGCCGAGGCTTCAGCGTATAATCCAGCATAGTCATTATTGAACCACATGTCCAATCGTCGGGATAAAGTTGATTTCAATGATTTGGGAGATTGACGAGAATTACGTTGAAGAATAAGATGTCCAAAGATGATGTACCTAGTAAAAGTTTCCGAATTAGTAAGAGAATCCCTGAATATGCGTGCAAGTTCTGATATAAATTGTTTGGACTCTGAACATTTTGGAAGTCGAAATAAGTTAGGTTTCCAATGTATGACAATCGAGAATATATCCTGTATAGACAATACATCGGACTCTTGACGAGTATTCATTGTGTAATTTATATTTATTTGGTTGTTAAGAGGACAATGCCGATGATCAGAGTTTTCACAATCTGAATTCGGTTTACTCAATATGGACATAGCAATATTATTGAAAGCTGTTGCGGAGCAATTTACTTCACGATTGGAACAATTCACAGCTGAGCAATTCAAGCATAGGATATTCTGCTTAGCACATCGACATCCTTTACATTTAGCATTCGGGCCGTTGCATGAACAGCATTTCAGAGTTGTCGCAGGCTTGCCCTTGGGCATTTAGTTTGTTTAAGAACAGAATTGAATTGCACCAAACGAATAAGGCTTTTGTATGTTATTTTATTGTATGTTATTTATTGTAATTTGTGTATTTTCTTTAGATCTCAAATGTATGTTTATTAGAAACCAATATTTTTTAAGGTGAACTAATTTTTTTTTACAAAATACTAGTTTTTATTATAAAAATAAACAACAAATACACATAATATCCTTAAATTTGTTTGCTTTTTGATCAGTCATTGATGTAAATCTTAGACGCTTGCCCATCTTTTACTATGTTTGATAATACTGTGCTTGTTCGTTTATTCTAAGCCTTGTAGCACGTATACAAACCGATGCACTAACTGCAATGGCGACACTGATTTTTGATTTCAGCCTAGAAATACATTCGCTGTATGCAAGCTTATTACGATCAGCAGATTTGGCTGCTATCCATTTTAGTATTTTATCTGTCCCAGGTCCAATACCACCTGATGTAGAAAATATAAGAGGAAAGAAAGTACCTCTTTCTATATCTGCAATTCGTTCACCGTATTTTGCATATTTCCGCTGTTGATGGTATATATGGCATTCGAGAGGAGTTTTGCAAGAGTATGTAGGTGCCAAAGAGCTGTAAATACATATGTGCAAAAAGGATCGCACCATATTTCCTCCGAAAATTCCTCTACAAGCTATATCAGACCGCGCTTGATCATCAGAGCAGGTTGTTGGCTTATTAAATACGTAGTTGTTTGGTATAGATCGTAAACATGGCTCAATTTGCACGTCACAGCATACCCCTACAAGTTCCTTAGCTACAATGTCTCTCACTAAGTTATGTCTGATAATAGTCATGGCACCAGTATGACATGACAATGCATGAGAAGTTGTAAAGTAAGAACCACAAGCACATTTTAGTGATGTTTCGCTTGCTTTTAGATTGTATCTTGCGCATATTGCGTCTTGGAACTCTTGTGAATTTAGCCTCGTATGTCTCATTCGGGTTGGTTTGGTACATAGCCACGAAGATGCTCCCTTGTCCGAAGCAAACTTTATTGAATTTTGTAGATCTAATCTTAATTCCATGCGAATGGCTTCACTTTCTAATGATGCAATGACCATCTTTTCTTGTTTAATCAACTTTGCTGCTTGATTTTGAGAGGTTATAAGCTGATCTCCCACTTCTTCTAGTAACAGTGACATGCACATTTTTCGGGATCGAACATATTCTTGTTTGGCAACCTCCATCGGGTTTAAAATCCCCAAACCACCATATTTCGTCGGCATCATATAAATCCGTTCCAGCTCATTGTTTTCATCGTTTTGACCTATAATCTTTGGAATCAATTTCTTTGTAATCAAGTCTTTCAACGGCTTAAACCAAATAGGTTTAGTTGGACATGTGCGCATAAGGTATGTCCACTTATGTTGCAGTGCACATCTTAAAACAAAGTATGCCACCTGGGCATCAATATCTGCAATTTCTGATAAATTTTCTACCATTTTAAGCCAGGTTGCAATCTTTGATTTTACAATATTTTCAATGAACTCGTCAGCCCCACAAGGCGATCCAAGTGCGACGATTCCTTGGAAGGTTATTTCTATTTTAGTGTTGTTAAACAAAATCTTCGTAGTTTCTCCGTCGTTGGGATGAACCAATAATTTGCATTTTGTTTCGTTTATATGAAAACCATATTTTTCTCCTATCTGATTAAGTCTTTGCCAAACTTTATGTAATTGATCAACTGGCCCTACACAGCATGCGTCGTCGGCATACCATCTATGTACGACATTATTCGAACATTTTTGAAGTTCATTGATTAACGGAATTGAAGCCGCTGCAAATGCCGCCATTGCGAGCGGATCACCTTGTGTAAAACCTTCTCTCGAATTTATTGCCTCGTCCTTAATACATAATATTGGGGAATTTTGATAGCAGTTCGTAAGTGCAGTATATAAAGACGGGCATGTAAATTTAATGTTTTTCAACGCAAGCTGTCGGTTGACTAGATTAAAGGCATTCGTTGCGTCAATCTGAAGTATACCATAATCATCATTTTGTTCAAATAATTCCCTTATTGAGTGTACTGCAGCCTCAGCACCACAACGCTGACCAGCACATAATTGTACACTTCCAGCCACTTTCTGTAAATCAGTCGAAATTACGGTAAGGATAGTCTTTGAAATTATTCTACGGCTAACTTCACCTATGCCAATTGGCCTAACTCCTGGATTTTTATCGAGCGGTATTAATCTACTTGCCATTAACGCTTCAACATTCAGTGAACTGATCTTATTAGATGCTATTTTAATGGATAATTCTGCTAACGCATTAGAAAGTCTCATTGACTCATCCCCATAATTATGTAAAATATCGTACCAATCTTCAGCATCCAAACCTGAAGGTCCACAACTTCCATGAGTTTTCTTTGATGCTTGCCTAATGTGATTATAATCAATTTCAAGAAATACGCTACTATGATGGTCTTGGCAGCCTGGTAATCGATGTTTAAGTATAACTTCTGGATTTGCAGGTGCACCTTGAGGATGGAGAAGTAATAACTTATCTCTTACCTTTATATCTAGTACAAAATCATCAATGTCGTGCACTCCAGACGTCACTCCATCCGCAGCAAGTAATCTCATCGCACTAGAAACCTTACCACATAGTACTAATTTTATAAATTTTTTATACCATATATTGTTTTCACTCTGTTCAACTGTTCGACCTTTCAATCTTCTGTTAGCCATACGATGTTGCATTACACGGCATTCGTGCACAAGGCTAGTGAGATCATTATTCGCCCATAGGTTCAATCTGCGCTCGAGAGTTTTTCTTATAATACTTATTTTTTTGCTGTCTACTCTCTGTCTAAGTAATTGGCTAAATATTGTTGCAGTCATTAATGCACAATTTGAGTCATCACCCGAAGTTGCAGCATCAGCGTATAAATTCGCCATAATCGATACAAATTGTTTGCTAGCATTGCATCTTGGTAGATGAAATATATTCGGGACCCAGCTTATACATTCTTTAAATAATTTCATTATACTATCATTATCTTTAAAACTATCAGGTGTTGACGAGAAGGATTGATTGCATTTTGCTTCGACACATTCCAAGGAATCAACCAAATTCAAAGATGTTCTTTCGAATGGTTCAACATTACTTTTCTTGTTAGAACAATTATAAGCTGCACAGTTAAAACATGTACGTCCGGTTTACGACACTTGCAATTTTTACATTTCGCCGCTTGCCCATTGCATGTGCAACACTTTATTTCTTCCGAAGGTTTTCCACGTGGCATTTTTCAATTGTGTATATTAATTTGTAAATAGTTATTTGTTAGCAGCTAAGAATTTCAAACTTGTATTTACTTTAGAGACTTGTATTTACTTTCAAACTTGTATTTACTTGTATTTACTTTATATAGTATCCCGTAAGAACAAATACAGATCCGTTTCACTTGGTGTCGATCTCATAAAGTGTGTCCATTTCCATTGTATTGACTTATTGAATCCTGAGAAAGCAGCATGGGGATCAAATCGTGATACAGTAGATATACGAGAAATAAGCTGTACTCTTATTTTTTTTGTTTTTTTTTAAGAGAAAAATTTATTTATAAAACTAAAACAAATAAAGTTAGATCAATAATTAGCTGCTCTCGTCAGCCTCACTGATGGCTACAACGTTGTTTCGGGTTTTGTTACACCTTATAACTGTACTCTTATTAATAATAATAATATTTTTTTAAATATATTATTAATTACAACATATGGTTCCCTCAAATGGGCCAATATACATTTAACATTGTTATGTATTATTATTTATTCTAAAACATTAGATCGGATACACGACTATATGGGTGACCCCTAGTCGACCGGCACCCTCTGATTGCATGTGAGGCAGCACGACACAGCAGCAAACTTATGGACCTTCTGAGGCCACACAGGCATTCAGCATAGCTTTTATTCCCACGTGATGAACGCAATCGAGCAATTGTCCTGAGCAAAACCATGGCGTCGGGTCCCGCAGCACCAGAAGCCGTGAACACCAGCGGCATAAATCTACTCCTTTCGATATCGATGATACGTTCCGCGTATTTTGATCTTTTTCTCGCTTCATGAAAATCAAATGCAGCTTTTCTCGTAGACGCACACGATGGAGCAAAATGGTTGAAAACCGTAGCGTCAAAGAACGTTCGCACATATCTAGCGTCAGAAAGCCCAATGCAGACGATGTCGAGTCGCGCGTCGTCACTTCGACAAGTGACCCGATGATCAAAACAGTGATCACTATCTACCCGTTGTAATATCGGTTCGACACCAACCCCAGTACACACCTGTGATATTTCGGTGGCCAAGAAATCGCGTAAGGCGTTATGTCTTGTTATAACAACACCTCCACGCTTGCACGAAAGCAAATGTGGGAGTTTCGCATCATCACCACACACACGTTTGTCCTTGGGAATCCCGATAGGGTCAAAGCCATATCGCAACGCAAGAGCATCTCTGAATTCATGTGGACACAAATGACTGAATTCAGCTTTCACTGGAACTGCACTAATCCAAGAGGAAGCACCCTGTCCCAGTGCAAATTCCAGGGCTTGCTGCATTGAGGCGGGTAAGATTGATCGAATGTATGCCAAACGCTCATCCACAACTTTTTGTCGTTCTTGATTCAACTCTTTTGTCAAGTTATTCTGAGCATCCCTGAGAAGATCACCTTGTAGCCCACTATCAAATGTTTTACAGAATTTTTTCGAGCTTTCGAACTCGGTCAAAGCTGCGCTTACTGGATCAACAATGCCCATTCCACCCTTTGAAATTGGTGACGAAATTAACGCGTGCATAACTGAGTTTAGATCTTGATCGAAAAGTGAGGGAGCCAAACCACTGAATATAGTATCCCGTAAGGACAAATACAGATCCGTTTCACTTGGTGTCGATCTCATAAAGTGTGTCCATTTCCATTGTATTGACTTATTGAATCCTGAGAAAGCAGCATGGGGATCAAATCGTGATACAGTAGATATACGAGAAACAAGCTCAGTCCACTTTAATATTTTAATTTTTGTAATTTCCTTTACAAATTCGCCTGAGCCAATTGGCGCACCAAGCACCTCGATGCCATCGAACCGTGTCTCAATGTCTGCGGGAAGTGGATACACCCCTTCGGATTGCGGATGAAGGAGCATCTTGGTTTTGCTAGGGTTCACATTATATCCGAATTTTGGTCCTTGGATTTGGAGAAGTTGCCATACACGCAACAGATCCTCAGGCAAACCTACAAAATTCGCATCGTCAGCAAACCAACGCTGAACAATGTTTGGCACGACTTGCTTGATCATACTTATCAATGGTAAGGATGCCATTGCGAAGGCAGCCATGGCTAAGGGATCTCCCTGGGTTACTCCCTCGCACGATGCTAAAGATCCACCACCAAGTACCAGTTCTGCGTCGCCCGCATAAATGTTAGATAAGGACTGTGCTAGCCCAGGGCAAGTGTGTTTGATATTGTGTAGCATAACATTTCGATTGACAGAGTTGAACGCATTCTTAGCGTCGACAGCGAGAAGTCCATAGCTCTGGTTAGAAGAATACGTATCGCGAAGCGAGTGAATCGCAAAATCGATCCCATTTCGCTGGGATGCGCAAAGTTGGACAATCCCGGCTACGTCTTGAAGATCATCTTTGACGCAGGACAATATGGTTTTACTGACAATGCGGCGAACAACCTCTGATACACCAATCGGTCTAATTTTCCCATTATTCTTTGGTATTGATATCAACCGGCAAGCAGTAAACGCCTCTAACATCCGAGGGCTGAGTTGAATAGTGCTAAGGCTCACTGCAAAATTTGCCAAAGCATCCGCTAGAGCCTTGGAATGCACGGAGAAGCTATTCAAGAGTTGTCTCCAAGCCATCGCATCCAGCCCTGATGGGCCAGCTCCACCTGAGGTTTTGTTGGCCGCTCGGATGATAGCTTCCCCATCTATGACAGAGAAGAGCGAAGGATGATGCTCTCTAACATTCGGCAAATCTCGTTGTAATAAAGCAGACGCATCAACATCTGCGGCTGTTGGTTGTAGATTCTGCAGGTGTTCACGTACAGTCAAACCATCGACAATCGAATCAGGATCTAGAATGCTCGACTGTTGGTTCTCTTCCAATATGGCAGTCGCCGCTGACAGCTTTCCACTTGTGACCAACTTGACATAGCGCTTTATCCAATCATCAGTACGTGGGCTCGAACGCATAGGCATGCAACGTCGCTGTAATATTCTTGCCTCATTGAAAACATCGACGAATCTGCCATTTTTCCATAGTCTGATTCTGCGCTCTAGTGCTTTTCGGATCTCGGACACCTTTCTAGATGGAAGACGTTGCAAAACGCACCGGGACAAAATAGTGGCCTTTTTAAGTGCAAACATATCATGGTTATCAGCTTCGGCTGCAATCTGATAGAGGCTAGCAAGCATTTCAACGAATTCATTCGACGCAGCACATCTTGGGAGTCGCATCGCACTAGGCCTCCATTGTATCACCACATCATAAATCGCCTGAAGTGAAAGAGACTGCCTATCAACAGGGTCGTGCAAGTTATCTACAATTGGATTATCAGTTGTCCGTGTACTGCCACTATCAGTAAGGGGATTCAAATCCGCCACTCTACCTACTGGTTCAGCAGCAGAGGTTAAACACACTGTCTGAGGTCCAATATGCACGCTATTGTTACATTCAGGTGCACGGCAATTAACGCAAGGAGCTCCTGCCTTCGCACATTTGCAACCTTTGCACTTTGCTGATGGACCATTACATCCACAGCATAGCCTCTGGTTAGACGGTATTCCTTTGGGCATACAAGGCGACGTTCAATTGTTAGTTTCGATTGTCTTTGTGTCACAAAGTAAGTTGTAATCTTCCGCGCGAGTGCTCAACCCGGGAGGTACCCTGGGTGTACGACCTTACGTCCTCTGAAACGCAGTCCTCTGAAACGCGGTCCTCTGAAACGCAGTCCTCTGAAACGCGGTCCTCTGAAACGCAGTCCTCTGAAACGCAGTCCTCTGAAACGCAGTCCTCTGAAACGCAGTTTTTGTATGTTATTTTATCTCAACTTTTTTTTAAGCTCAATAATAATATAATTTTTTTAAGAAGAAAAGCTTTATTCACAAAGTTTACAAAGGGAATTTAACCCAAATATCATTATGTTTGAATTACATGTTACGGAGCGTGTGCTTTAGCTAAGGCTCCTGTTGCTCGAGGCGGACGGCCTTTCCACTTGAAGAACGGTAACCCCGGATGCATATCGACGCCGCGCGGCATAGGGCAACACCGATTTCACGTGTAATGCGAGTCAAGCACTGTGCGTATGTCGTTTGGTCAGACCTCTGCGCCTGCAGAATGGCGATTCGGCGCAACACAGCACGAGAGCTTTCACTCAATCCGCCGTTTGTCGAAGCGATGAAGGGTACAAATGTGCCTCTTGCAATCTGTTGAACCCGTTCCTCATATTTAGACTTCTTTCTTGCTTCGTGGAAGTTGAACGCACTGGACGTGCTTGTACGGTGAGATTCGGCAAGGTTGTTGAAAATGCTGACGTCTATATACGTCCGCTTGAATCTACCAGGAAACAGTCCAGTACAGACGATATCCACTCGTGCGTCAAGATCTCTTGTCGTTGCACTATTGGTGAAGATGTGATCCACGCTGGGACTATCGAGTACAGGTTCGATCCCTACACCATGACAAACAGTCGTTAGATTTCGGGCAAGGATATCACGAACGATATTGTGACGAAAAATCTGCAACCCTCCACGCCGACATGAAAGGAGATGCTTCAAGCATGCAGGAGTATTGCATATGCATCTCGTGGGCATGTCAGTCGGTTCCCAAGCATACCGCATAGCCATACTATCTCTGAATTCACGTGGAAGAATATGGAAGTTTTCACGAACCGGGGGCACTATGGAAAGCCATGACGATGCACCATAAACGGACGCGTATGCAAGGGCTTCCTGTGAGATTTCATTTAAGTTCGACTTCGCGTAATTAAAGCGGCCAATTGCGGCTGTCTTTCTTTCAGCAGTAATCCGCTCGCCGATCCTTTGCTGTTCGGTTCTGAAGACGACACCTTGGCAATCTGACGTGAATGACGAGCACATTCTCTCAGAAGAGCTGAATTCCAGGTCCTTCACGAACAGAGGGTCAATGATCCCGAGGCCTCCTTCTCGTATGGGACTGGTGAGTACCTTCACCCAATCTTCTGAAAGGTCCTGCTTTGTCATTTCCTTTAAGAATCTCCCGGTAATTGCATCCCGCAAAGGTGCAAGGTCGTCATCGGAGCAACTCGTTGTGCGTAAGAAGTATGTCCACTTCCATTGCAATGACTTGGTCAATCCGATGTAAGAAATATGCGGGTCTACAGAGCATATCTCTGTGAGCCGGTCTGTCAGATAAACGTCATCTTCAATTCGCTCTCTGGTCGATTCTTTCATGAACACACTTGATTCAATGAATGAGCCGAGAATCTTAACACCATCGTGCCTTATGTCGACACCTGTAAACTTTGATTGATCAACTGTCATCGTTTCGTGTAGAAGAAGAGCAGATTTGGCTGGTTTAACATGATAGCCATAATCAGGTCCGTGCTGTTGTAGGATATTAAGTACTTTCTCAAGCATCAATGTGGGGCCGAGGAAGTTCGCATCGTCTGCAAACCACCGTTGAACAACACCAGGACATTGATCCCTTATCATCCTTATAAGAGGCAGAGAAGCCATTGCGAAGATGGCCATTGCTAAGGGGTCGCCATGAGTCACACCCTTCTTCGAGTGGAGCGAACCACCTTCCAAAATAAGACGAGCATCGACAGAATAGATGTTTTGGAAAGTTTGCGCCAATGACGGACATAAATGCGACATGTTATGAAGAGCTACTCGGCGGTTTAAGCTGTTAAAAGCGTTGGAGGCGTCGACACACAGTAAGCCAAATTCTGGATTGTTGTGGAAGTTATTGCGTAGAGAGTGTATACAAAAGTCCACACCACTCCGTTGTGAGGCACATAGTTGCTCTAATCCAGCGATGTCTTGCAAATCCGTTTTTATATGTTGCAAAATCGCTTTGCAGACAATCCGTCTACCGACTTCGGCTATTCCAATCGGTCGAATACCTCCATTCTTTTTCGGGATGGCCACAAGTCGGCAAGCTACGAAAGCATTAATAGTATTAGGCGAGACTTTTTCAGAGGCGATTTTGACTGCTAGAGCGGCAAGAGCTTCAGCAAGCTTTTTAGAATGAGTACCGAAAGCCGTGAGCATGCGTTTCCACATAAGCGCATCCACGCCGGATGGGCCTGCTGTGCCAAATGTGGAGTGGGACGCTTTTACGATGTCGCTTGCGTCAATTGCAAGGAATGTAGACGGATGGTGAGGAACCGCACCCATCATGGGAGCATGTAGAAGTGCTTCCGGCTTTGCCTCTGCTGCTTCAGGATGTAACCTCTGTAGGAGATTCTTTACAGTAAAACCATCAATCAATGTGTCTGCACGAAGGGTTCCAGATGTTTGAATGCCAGATAGGAGGGATGTTGCAGCGCTTAGACGGCCTTTCTTCACAAGATTGCAGTATCTGGTTTTCCATTCAGTATTTTTACCATCGTATTTATTCAAATCAGCTCGGGCCTGCAGGCATCTCGCTTCGTCAAAGAGGGCATTAAAATCGTTATTTCTCCAAAGATCCAGCCTACGTTCCATAGCTTTGCGTATGATCGCCGTTTTACGACTTTCGATTCTCTGAAGCACACAACGAGAGAGCACGGTTGCCGCCTCAAGCGCGGAGCAGGATTGAAAGTGCACTTCCTCCGAAGCTTGGTAGTAAAGATCAGCCATGATGTCCACAAATTCGTTCGTAGCATTACAGCGAGGTGGATCCAAGAGCGCTGGGGGCCAAGTGATAACGATTTCGTAGATATCGTGAAGCGTTAATTGGCGCGCGGTAGACTCAACCTGGTTATGGACAACATCGCTTTCCCGCGGTATGTCCAATGCAATTAATGGATGAACTCGTTCGACTGGTGCAGCAGCGGAATTTGATAGCATTTGAGCGATAGAGTTAGGACTTGTAGGTTGGTTAATTGACGATTGATTTCTACATTTCTTGGCTCGGCAGTTGACACATGCTTTTCCTGATTTTGCGCACTTACACCCTTTGCAAACAGCTGCGGGACCATTGCAAGAGCAGCATAGTCGTTGGATCGAAGGTTTGCCGCGAACCATGATCTGGAAAGTCGATTGTATCTTATTTTATCTCAAACTTTTTTTAAGCTTTTTTTAACCTCCTCGCTTGCACGAAAGCAAATGTGGGAGTTTCGCATCATCACCACACACACTTGTCCTTGGGAATCCC